>SJYT01002660.1:193132-248205 GCA_006410635.1 Cephalophus harveyi | reverse complement strand
AGAGTTGGACAGTGAAGAAGGCTGAGTACCGAAGAATTGATGCTTTTGAACTGTGGTTTTGGAGAAGACTCTTGAGAGTCCCTTGGACTGCAAGGAGATCCAACCAGTCCATTCTGAAGGAGATCAACCCTGGGATTTCTTTGGAAGGAATGATGCTAAAGCTGAAGCTCCAGTACTTTGGCCACCTCATATGAAGAGTTGACTCATTGGAAAAGACTCTGATATTGGGAGGGATTGGGGGCAGGAGGAGAAGGGGACGACAGAGGATGAGATGGCTGGATGGCATCACGGACTCGATGGACGTGAGTCTGAGTGAGCTCCGGGAGATGGTGATGGATAGGGAGGCCTGGCGTGCTGCGATTCATGGATCGCAAAGAGTTGGACATGACTGAGTGACTGAACTGAACTGACTGACTCTGCATATAAGTTAAATAAGCAGGGTGACAATATACAGCCTTGACGTTCTCCTTTTCCTATTTGGAACCAGTCTGTTGTTCCATGTCCAGTTCTAACTGTTGCTTCCTGACCTGCATACAGGTTTCTCAAGAGGCAGGTCAGATGGTCTGGTATTCCCATCCCTTGAAGAAGTTTCCACAGTTTATTGCGATCCACACAGTCAAAGGCTTTGGCATAGTCAATAAAGCAGAAATAGATGTTTTTTTTGGAACTCTCTTGCTTTTTCGATGACCCAGCAAATGTTGGCAATTTGATCTCTGGTTATTTATGAAGAGGTAATCTTATATACTATTCTAAAATGTTGCCCTCAAATGCAGTTTAGGTTATTTTTTTTCTGTCTCTAATATTATTTGAAGCTTTCTTGTTTTTACAGTGCACTGTTTCTGATTCTTCCTTTCTCCTGCTTCCTTTTCAATATCTATTTCCTTTCCTTGATGTCATGGGCCATCTTTTTGTGATTTTGTGTTCAGTCCATCTGTTAAAGTTCTTTTTCTATATTTTTCTTCTATTCTCTCAATCTAGTAATTATCTTCTCTGGATCATCTGTTTTGTTTTCTCAGTATTAGGGGATTCCTAGTATTTGCAAGTCGGAGAAGGCAATGGCACCCCACTCTGGTACTCTTGCCTGGAAAATCCCATGGACGGAGGAGCCTGGTGGGCTACAGTCAATGGCGTCGATACGAGTTGGACATGACTGAGCGACTTCACTTTCACTTTTCACTTTGATGCAATGGAGGAGGAAATGGCAACCCACTCCATTGTTCTTGCCTAGAGAATCCCAGGGACAGGGGAGCCTGGTGGGCTGCTGTCTATGGAGTCACACAGAGTCAGACATGACTGAAGTGACTTAGCAGCAGCAGCAACAGTATTGCAAGTAATATTGAAATAAGCCAGGCCCAAAATACAGAAAGAAAGGACTAGGGAAAGAGGCCAACAGAATAGTAAGTTGACTGGGTCAGTGCAAAGACTTCCACTTTTAAAATTATTTGAAATTTTCACTTATTGGTCTGTTTTTATTTGATAATTTTTCTCTGTGATAGTCACAGAAAAAATATGTTTAAAAGAGAAAATAAGCTATGTTAAGTAGTTGATAAAGTGACGGTGCACACACTATCTTTTCCTTTTTAGAATGTCAGTGTCCGAAGAACACCAGAATGTGTTCTATTAGTGCAGTATAGCTTGTTGACTTCATCAGTTAGATGTAGGTATTGTCCTCTAGTAATTGTTTACAGAAGCAGTTTATGATTTGTCATCTTTCCTGCGAACTGTCCTTTGGCAATGCCTGCACTTTCAGCCAAATCATGTGGTATGATTAAGGTTTGAAGGGCCCGAATAAATAGTAGAATCTCCTTGATTAGGAGTTATCTCACTTGTCTGGAGGATATTGTGTTAGTTTCCCAGGGCTGCCGTAAGAACGTGCCATAAACTCTGTGACTCAAGATAGTAAAAATGTGTTGTCTCATAGTTCTGAAGACATGAAGTCTGAAATCAAGATGTCAGCAAAGCCATACACTCTCTGAATGCTTTAGTAGAGGATCCTTCCTTGCCTGGCGGTAGCTGGCAATCCTTGGGTTCCTTGGCTTGTGGCAGAACAGCTCTAATCTCTGCCTGTGTTCACGTGGCGTTCTTTCTGTGTGTGCATCTGTGTCTCTTTTTCTCTTCTTGTAAGGAACCCAGGCATTGGATTACGGTCCACATAAATCCCGTATCACCTTATCTTAGCTTGATTACTTATGCAAAGATCCTATTTCCAAGTAAGGGTTAAGACTTCCACACATGTTCTTTGTTGACACAATGTACTGCATACCAGATGCCTTTCCTTATGTTTCCCCATGTGAAATCACATTGATGAATTATCTAATACGATGCTATATATACTGGAGATGTTTAATTCACTTTATTTGATTTTAATTTCTACACATAAAATGCTGTTTACCGCTAGTTAAATTGGTGGTATGCGTCTTAAGAAGAAAATTGCCAATGAGAAAGGATTTTCTGTTCTCATCTGTGAAAACAGGTTGAAATGAAAGTTTTGGTAATGACATGTTATTGGATATTTTATATGTTGGTCAAGTAGTATTTTTGCTTTCATTTTTAATACATTCTTTAGAAACACAAAATCCTTTTAAAAATAAATCAAACTGTGCTAAAACATCCAGGAGTAAACTGAGAAATTGTCTTCATACAAAATAAACTGCTGCTGCTAAGTCCCTTCAGTCGTGTCCTACTCTGTGCGATGCCATAGACGGGCAGCCCACCAGGCTCCCCTGTCCCTTGAATTCTCCAGGCAAGAACACTGGAGTGGGTTGCCATTTCCTTCTCCAATGCATGAAGGTGAAAAGTGAAAGGGAAGTCGCTCAGTCATGTCCAACTCTTTGTGACCCCATGGGCTGCAGCCTACCAGGCTCCTCTGTCCATGGGATTTTCCAGGCGAGAGTACTGGAGTGGGGTGCCATCTCCTTCTCCGACAAAGTAAACTAGGACTACTTTAAAACAAAGTAATGTGACTCAGGCTTCACTTGAATGGAGAGCAGATGTAAGATCTGAATATTCAATAACTACTGAGCAGAAAGAGTGAAACTCTATTTTTTGTTTGTTACAGTTAATTATACTAATTAAAATTAGAACTTCCACCATTAAAATTACCCGCAGCTGTATGGTTCTTGCTGCTACTGATGGTGTACACTGAAAATATTCCAACAGAGGGCACCAGGAATTGTCTGTGATTAACATACCCACACATTCTTGTCACTTTGGAAAGATTGCAGACAGCATAACTAATAAAGTTATTGTGTTCTTGTGAAAGAATAATAGCATGTTTGAAGAGAGTGTATTAACCCTGTTGTAAAGTATTGCTTGCACTCTGTATTAAAGGAAATGAAATAACAAAGATAAAGTGTTTTTAATTCTTACCCTGTTTGCTCTTGCTTGTTTTATTCCATTTTAATTTACACCTATATTCAAGAACACAAAAAAATATATCACCCACCTCAAAGGCAGTTTTATTTTCCCTACACACTATTGTAACAATTTGATGCTTTAAAGAACGGATGTATAATTTAGCTTAAAAAGTGATGAATAAGAAACACTGTCCAATCTCAAAAACTGTGAACTCAATTTGCTATGTTTACTATTATAAAAGAAAAAAAAAAAAAAAAGAGGAAGGAGGATGGAAGGGAGGGGGAGGAAAGACAGGGATAAGAGAGAAAGAAGAGTTTTGTTATTTTGTTTTTGTTTTCCTTCTTTGTTGACCTTCTGAAATTTCTATTTACTGGATAAGAGTATTAATAACAGGTTATATCATGGTTGTAAACTCCTAGAGAATATAATAATAAGCAAACAATCAGTATTTCTGAAATCCCAAGCTTGAAATTAGAAAATTTTAATATCAGACTGATCATTATTAAGGCCATTAATGCCAACAGTATGTTCACAAACATGAATAGTCATCCAGACCAACAACGTCTATATATAATGAACAAATTCTTTGAATGGAGGGTAGTGTGTGATACAGAAATTATGGAAATTATTTGAATATTTAGCTATTTTGTGATTGCTGAGAACAGGAAAGGGAGTTACTGAAATTTTAGACTGCAGAATTTATATTTACAACATTGCTGCTACTCCTTTGTCATAGTACTTACCTACAATAAAGTTATGCCTGAAAATAAGTAATATTTACATATTGATTGCTTCTCTATTCATTGTGGTGTAACAAATCTTCAGAGTATAGCTCATGAGTATTGATGTATGAAAATAAATTGGATTCCAAATAAATTTTTTAAATGTTCAAAGTTTAAAATTTGAAATTTTTTTTAATTAAAAAAAAATCAGCATAAGACAAAGCTCCATGGTCCTGAGTGGCAGCTGATGGCCATTTCAGGCATTATTTATTAGATATGATCCAATAATTAAAAATCAGATCAAATTCTCTTTTATTGTTAATGAATATCATTTGAAATCATCTTTGTGTGATGATCTAGTAAATATATAATCAGTCACCTTTTTGAACAACTTCTTTTAAGAGCAGAGTTCTCCTATTGCATTCCCATCTCTCTCTCTTTCTTTCTGAGATGTATCTGTAAAGACATTTGGCTTCTCATCAGCAAAAACAGCAGCTGGAGAAAAGCCTTCCTACGTATTCTGTCAGGGGAACTGCAACGTTAGGTGGGGTTGTAATAGACATAAAGGATTTACTGACATAACATAGATTGTGTGCTTTCATTCTATCTGTTATTTGCGCCTTTCTCTTTTAATGGAAATGAAAACAATTATAGAGCAGAAAAGATAAAGCTCTCCTCTGAGAGTACTGTATTATGGTCCATAAAGAGGTATAAACTGACAAATACACATATAAGGTAGGTATTTACACATCAGATGCCACTAGTTAAACTTAATTGCTATTTTCAAATTTTGTAGGAAACAGCTGTGAAAATCAACCCACGCCAACAAATCAATAATAGTCTATATAAGTCAAGGAAGGTTTTATTACTATTTTTTATTTCAATTCACAGGCTTTCTGAAACTATCAATTATCTGGCATTCTGACATTTCAAACGTTGTTAATAAACTGTTTCTTTCATAAGTTTACCACAATTTGGACTTTCCAAAAGATATTTGGCTTCCTTGGTGGCACAGTGGATAAGAATCCACCCACCAGTGCAGGGGACACTGGTTCGATCCCTGGTCAGGGAAGATTCCACATGCAACTCAACAGACACCTAAAGCCCATTAGCCACAACTACTGAAGTCTGTGTGCCTAGAACCTGTGCTCCGCAACAAACAGAAGCCACCACAATGAGAAGCCTGTGCACTGCAGCTAGAGAGAAGTTCCCGCTCCCCGCAACTAGAGAAAGCCCGCACACAGCAACAAAGACCTAGTGCAACCAATAAATAAATAATAAAAATAAAAAAATTCTCATTAGACAAAATTCCCTGAATCTAGCCCTGAAGATTTCCTTTATAGTGTGCTGACAGTTCTTCAGTGTGTAAACCCCATCCTACGAGCTGTGGTACTATATCAATCAAAAATTGTTCAGCAAATTGAGTCTCAAATCTCAATCTAAAAATGAAAATAGAACTGTAAAAATATACTTGATAGGGCTGTGTTTAATATATGGGATGCAAACATTATGAAACTGACTCTGATTCATACTTAATGAAAAAATCATATAGAAATATGGAAGTGGCCTCATCTGTCAAATTCAACATTCATTTTAAAGTAACATTTTTAACTTTAAAATTAAATCATATTTCTTGCAGTAATTTTAGGAAACAGATTTCATTAAAGCACCATAGATTGAACTCTTGTGTTTATTTCCACTCCCTCTAGAAATGAAAGGAATGGAAGTTATGGAATTGTAATGCTAATAAACGAATTAACCTGCAAGGACAAAGAGAATTAGAAAGAAGACAATAGCAAGTCAAAGATGGGGACATATTTTTGAAAATAAAAAGCAGGTGAGAATAATCAAATTGGCAGAGCTAAATGAAGATGAAATCTAGGCCTGCAAGGGAGAATTTTGAAGATTAGCTAGCAGATTCACTCCCTCAGAATCCCAGAAAGTCTTAGGACAGAAGCTCTCAGGACTGGTTCAGGCAGAGGTGTGCCCTAGATCCATGGATCTTCAGATCAGCTTCCCCACTCCAGCAGAGGGCCTGAGGTTTAATCAGGGATACTGAGGCACTGTATTCACAAAAGAAATAGATTAAATGAAAGACTAAATGCTGAATATAGGCATAGATCATTTTATTGCACTCTGCATTATTGTGCTTCATAGATAGTGAGACTTTTTTCTTTATTGTTTTTTAACAAATTGCATGTTTGTGGCAATCCATTGTCAAAGCAAGTTCATAGGCATCATTTTCCCAGCACTCATTTACTCACTTCTCTGTGCATAATTCTCACAATATTTCAAATTTTTTCATTATTATTATATTTGTTATGGTAACAGGGATCTTTGATGTTATTATTGTAATTGTTTCTGGGGTACCACCAACTGCACCCGTGTGTGCTTGTGCTAAGTCACTTTAGTCGTGTCCGACTCTTAGCAACCCCATGGACTGTAGCCCGCCAGGCTCCTCTATCCATGGGATTTTCCAGGCAAGAATACTGGAATGTGTTGCCATTGCCTTCTCTAGGGGATCTTTTCAACCCAGAGATTGAACCCACGTCTCGTATGTTTCCTGCCTTAACAAGGGTTCTTTGCCACTGCTGCTGCTGCTGCTGCTGCTGCTAAGTCACTTCAGCCGTGTCTGACTCTGTGCGACCCCATAGACGGCAGCCCTCCAGGCTCCCCCGTCCCTGGGATTCTCCAGGCAAGAACACTAGAGTGGGTTGCCATTTCCTTCCCCAATGCATGAAAGTGAAAAGTGAAAGTGAAGTCACTCAGTCGTGTCCGACTCTTCGTGACCCCATGGACTGCAGCCTACCAGGCTCCTCCAAACATGGGATTTTCCAGGCAAGAGTACTGGAGTGGGGTGCCATCGCCTTCTCCTCTTTGCCACTAGTGAACAGCAAACAACTGATAAATGTGTCTGTCCTGACTGCTTCCAGAACCAGCTGTCCCCTCATCACTCTCTCTCTTCTTGGATCTCCCTATTGCCTAAGACAAACAGTGAAATTAAAGCTTTCATGACCCTAAAATGGCCTCTTAAATGTTCAAGTGAAAGGAAGAATCATATGTCTCTCATTTTAAATCTTTAGCTAAAAATGATTAAGCTTAGTGAGGAAGGCCTGTTAAAGCCAAGGTAGGCTGAACAAGGTAGGCATTTTGTGGCAAGCAATTAGCCAAGCTGTGAATGCAAAGAAAAAAGTCTTGAAGTAAATGAGAAATGCTACTCCAGTGAACACACAAATGATCAGAAAGTGAAACAGCCTTATCTCACCAGCCACAACAGTACCTTAAACCAAAACGTCATCCAGAGCAAGTTCCTGACTCTTTTCAATGCTGTGAAGACTAGGAGAGGGAGCAAGCTGTGGAAGAAAAGTTGGAAGCTTGCACAGGTTGATTCAAGAAGTTTAAGGAAAGGAGACATCTCCATTAAAGTGCCAGGTTAATCAGCAGGTACTAATGCAGAAACTGCAGCAAGTTATTCAGAGAGTCTACCTAAGATAATAAAGGTGGCTGTACTAAAGAACAGATTTTCAGTGTACATTAAACAGCCTTCTATTGGAAAAAAAGATGCCAGCTAGGACTTCTATAGCTAGAGAAGAGAAGTCAGTGTCTGGCTCCAAAGCTTCAAAAGACAGGTTGATTCTCTTGTTGGGGGAGTGATGTAGTTGTTAACTTTTAAGTTGAATTCAATGCTCATTTACAGTTTCAAAAATCCCAGAGCCCTTATGGATTATGTTCAATCTAATCTGCCTGTGCTCTATAAATGGAATAGCAAAGCCTGGATGACAGTACTTCTACTGACAACATGATTTACTGAATATCTTAAGCTCACTGTTGAAACCTACTGCTCAGAAATAAAGATTTCTTTCAAAATATTACTGCTTATTGACGTTGAACCTGGTCACCCAAGATCTCTGATGGAGATGTACAAGGAGATTCATGTTGTAGTCATGTTTGCTAACACATCTATTCTGCAGCCCAGGAATCAAGGAGTAATTTCAACTTCCAAGTCTTATTATTTAAGAAATACATTTCTCAAGGTTATAACTGTCATAGATAGTGATTCCTCTGATGGATTTGGGTGAAATAAATTGAAAATTATCTGGAAAGGATTCACCATTCTAGAAAGCTTTTTATTTCAAGAGAAGGGCTCTGTGCTGCCTCAAATTTCTTAAAGATAATATTCATTTGGGGGAAGAAAGGGCAAATAAGAGGAAAGCAGGGAAGAAAGGAGGAAAGGAATAAGGGACAGAGAGAAGGAAAGAAGGAAGAAAGGAAGAGAAAGACCTAACATAGGCAAAAATACCTATCTTTTTGCATTAATAACTTGACGTCAGAATTCGCATATATAGAAAACATAAGATGTTTTCTTTCATCATCAAAAAAGGAAATATAAATATTCTGGGTATATATGAGATATGGTACTAAGTGGAAGTGAAATGGACCAGTACAGTAAACAATTACATGATTCACAGAGCAAGGTGGCAGAGTACCAAGGGCCATCTATCAAAAACTTTGAAAATAGTTGCATTATAGCAGATAATCATGGGACTCTTAACAGTTAGTATACAGTGCCAGGCATCACTTTTTGAGATGTGTTGATAAAATGAAATTTCTACATTTAGATAATTTTACCTAGAATTTAGCATTCTATCTCCCATCATGATAAGGAATATCTTTTTGTTTGTTGGTTTTCAAATGGATACCCCGATAACATCTAGTGTTCTCTCCTGTTTTCTAATAGAAATCATTTCAATTCAACTTTTAATAGCTCACAAAAGATGCTCTCAATTATTAACCCCTGATCAACTTTTAAACACAGCTGACATTTAGTTTAATCCAAGTTTATTGAATTTTTACAAAATAAAAATAAGGGAGAAAAGTTGAGAGTCAATATAACAAGAGCATTTCTAAAGGAAATTCACATCTACAATGTCTTTCCTGAAATTCATGGAGCAAGCTATGTCTCAAGGTTAAGAAGTTTCAGAATTTTAAAACAGTGATGTCATACACACACCATATATCACACACTTCTATAGGTCGTCTGTAGAAGAACTGTAATCAAATGCTGCAAATATTGTTGCAGGGAAATGTGTTAACATCCATAAGTGTGTAAAATAGAGATCATAAATAACCTCATGTTCAGCTAAGTTCTGCCATCATGTGAGTTTCAAATATTCAGATTACTTTGGATTTCAGATTTGCAGGAAAAGCATGATGGACCTGTAATTCCAATATGTTGAGAAGAAGAAAAGAAAACGGTGGCATTAAACAGGAGAAGAGAGCCTTCAAAATGAAAAATAAAGCATATGCACACATTTTAACAGATTTCTGTTAAACTTCAAAGCACTGATAAGATAGATATATGGCTGGTAGATTTCAATTACTGTATTTCAGTTCATTTTTCTGGAATTTTAACAAAACAGCTGTGCATTTTCTGTTAAATGTAGCCATGGAGCATGCAGTCAATGTTGTTTTTAGAGGAAAAGACTCAAGGATTATGAATGATGGTGTGGTAGGCAGAACCATAAAAATGACAATATACATATTTAAGATAGCATACTTAAGATATACTTTTATATATACTTATATTAAAGATAGCAAATTATGTTCCTATTACATTGGAACTTCATTATGATACTATCATTAAGTCTGTGTAGAACAACCTTATAGATAAGACCATCACAGTGATGTCTTTCACATATAAAATATAGTACATTGAGACTGAGAGCCAATTGACTTCTGCTTTTTAAATGAGAGAAAACAAGAAAGCAGGAAAGAAATAAGAGAAGAAAGGAAGGAAGGGAGGGAGGGAGAAAGTATATTTCCTTCTGGCTAATAATGTATTAGGTATTTCATGTGTGATGGTAGAAATTGTTAGCACAAGTTTCCTGCTTAAATTAAAATATGCAGTTAATTTCAGCATGGTTTTCGTATGCAATATTGCTTTTTAGAAACTTGATTTTTATTCAAATTAAATTGGACTTTGATAAGTTCAATTTAGTCCAATTTATAGTTGAAAAGAAATTGGGCGCACAAAGTAGTTGGAGTACTTATAAAGTTGATACTATTAAATGCCATGTGCCCATTCCTACTCCCAAGCAAATATAAACTCTACTGTTACTCTATAAATCATCTAATGAGTAAGTCTTTTCATTTCGTTAACACCTTCTCCCTTAAATTCCAGAATGTTAACCCATATAAAAAATCATTGTTATTAATTTCAAAATATAGTAGAAATAGCTTTGTATTAGGCATGATCAGTTAAGCCTAGTTGAGACTGGATGAAAGAAGAAAAGGATTACTATTTAAACAACAAGAAAACCATTCTGTTGCAGGCCCCATGTCATGTCACATATGTTAGTATTATTTAATCTTCATCATAACACCTTCGTATGTATACTATTGTATATTTTTATAGATAAATTAAAGAGATTTATCCAAGTCACAAGTGTTACCAGTTTTTCTGTCTCTGGGATGGTAGCCTTTTCTTAATATCAGACTAGTACTCCCTTTTGGAGAAGGTAATGGCACCCCACTCCAGTACTCTTGCCTGGAAGATCCATGGATGGAGGAGCCTGGAAGGCTGCAGTCCATGGGGTCGCTGAGGGTTGGACATGACTGAGCGACTTCAATTTTACTTTTCACTTTCACTTTCATGCTTTGGAGAAGGAAATGGCAACCCACTCCAGTGTTATTGCGTGGAGAATCCCAGGGACGGGGGAGCCTGGCGGGCTGCCGTCTAATGGGGTCGCACAGAGTTGGACACGACTGAAGTGACTTAGCAGCAGCAGCAGCAGTACTTCCTTTTGTCCTCAGTCTGAAAAAGGTTTAATCTATAGAGCCATGTAAATATTTTCCTGATGCTAGGAGCTTAGTAGAATTCTCAATTAAATTCTCCCACTAAAACATCAAAGCATACAGGTTCTTCCCCAAAGTTTCTGGCAACAAGCCTATCGAATCACTTCGGAGCTACACAGAGTGTAAGAAATTGAATCAGGAGCTCAAGTGCTCAATTTATGCTATTATCCCCACACATCCAAGCTACTATTTGTTTTTAGCTTCAAATATTTCCTAATCTGCACTCTGGGGCTCTCAATGCCTGTCATCCTTGTATCTCTCTATTAGACTGGGGCATTTTAGATTGAAGGAAATTAGACATGCTTCAAAAACAGCATCTCTGAAATATTATTATGCCCTCTTGCAACCTACATTTCTGTCTCTTTGTCCAGAATGTTCAGGAAACTTCAAGTAGTGCCCAGATGTTTTGAGACATTTGATTAGCAGGAGTTATTTCTCTGAAAGTGTGAGGGATTTATTTTGAGATGTGTGCTGTTACTCTGACTGCTGCTATAAAGCAGTGGGTTGTTCTTTCCTTTTTGCCATAGGAGTACTTTATAATTTCAGTAAGATTCTCTCTGCATGAAATAATGTGCTTTAATGTAGATTTCCTGCAGCAATCCACAAATACTTCTCTGTGGGACTTTATGTTTCAACCAATTCAATGTACTCATATCACTTTAAAATTCATTTTTACTTACATTTTTATAATGTTCACCTTGACTAGTAATTTTAGCTTTATCATAGATATTTTTGGTCACATTCTCTCTAAATCTTAAAGCCCTAGATTCTGAACCACGAGGCAAAAAGTTTTTTTTTTTTTCTTGGAACTCCTTTCTCATATGGAATGACAAGTTTTAGGTCATAAAATATTAAATAAAAATGAAAAATTTCCTCAACGTTAACATGATTAGATTGGATTTAAAAAAATAAAAGAGTCTGGCTTTTGATAACTTGCATTACAGTTTGGCCAAGTTAAAACAACATTCTTTTTTGGGTATATTGTACATATATATATTTTTCCGACCTCTGGACTGGTTCTTTTGGTTTAAGCTTTATAATTCCATTTCCAATTTCAATAAACTTTATTGGCATGGCAAGGAATGCAAGCATGGTTAGAATCCATAAATTATGTTTGTGACTTTAGGGCAGCAGGTTTCACAGAGGAAATGGGATTTTTTCCTTGCATCTTCATTTTCCATTAAGTAAGGGAAATGGAAGAGAATATTTCAGTCCTCGTAAGACAGAGCAGAAGAAAAAAAATGAACTTTTCAGAAGGACTGCTTTTTGCAATGAGCCATGAACCAGAAGCAAACATTGTCTTTAAAGGAATAAAAGAAATACCAATTTAGTATTTTATATCAAAATAGAATGTATATATAGTAAAATACGCAGATTCTGTGAGACCTGAAGTTTAATAGAATTTTGTGGACCCTGCTTAAGAAAAAAAATTACAAGTAAAATTTAATTAGATTTAAGATGATAAAAAAGCACAATAATAGTGTATTTTTAAAAAACTGACAAAGATCACAAAATTCAAGAATTATTAATGTTGCTAATTAATTATAATAATTAACTGCCCATTGTACCTGTATAATATTTTGTTCTTTTATGTGATAATTTCTATGTTTTAATTAAATGAAATAAAAAGATAATTTAATCTATCTTCTAGTATTGTAGAACAAATGAGTTTTAAATTAACGTTGGTTTAGAAAGCTTTATTTCAGCCTCACAACTTATGGTTGGTATTGTCATGCCAAGATGCCCCTATGTTGGGATGCACAAAATAGGTGACTTTAAAAAAGCAGATATACATGATAATTTGTAGAATTACTTTAGGTGTCTGCCCTACATTCAGTGTGAAGAGGTCTATAAATTCCATTTTTCATAATTCTCATCAAGGAGAGAAAAATATATGGTGTAATTACAATTGTATATGCTGTGTTATTTAGTATGTTTCCACCAGAAGAAGATTTCTATTTTTTTGTAGGCAGCCTCCCATTACTTTCAAGTGTTTTATATTTGGAAAAATTATCTCACTAGCTTCTGGTTTCACAAATTTCAGAACTTTCTTCTTCTCCACAATCTACCTATATACTTTAGTGTCAATTACTGTAGAGCAGATCATATACAATTTTTGCTCTTCCATCTTCATGTCATGACCCTGGGGAGTCAGCACAGTACATCCACAGAAGTCATTTCTACACCTGGACAACCAGGAGTAACTTAACATGAATGTGATTGCAAACCACAAAAATGTATTTCACTAAACCAGGATTTCTCAGCCTGGTACTACTGACATTTTGGGCCCAATAAATCTTTGTTGGTGGGAGGGAGGAACATTCTTTGAATTCCAGTGTTTGGCAGCCTCCCTGGCCTCTTTATGCCAGTAACATTTCCACCTTCCACCCCAGTTGTGACACCCAAAAATGTTTCCAGACATTGCTGAATATCTCTTGATGGGCAAAATTATCCCCAGCAGATCATCAATGCATTAGACAATCAATTGTGTTTCCAATGCATCTACTTAACTGAATACCAAAAAACTTAACCACTACCTAGTATCTCTCAGTAGAACAAAACATGACACAGGAAAAGATGAAGAGGAAAGACACAAAATCATAACCAATTGCACATATAATATCTTTTTTCTCACAAATTTTACAAAAAGCTTATATTTATATGAATTTAGGGGCCTTATTAGGGGCCTCTCATCGTTTCGGAAGGGTGGTCAAAGCAAGGGGCATTATAGATCAGCGGTCCTTCACTTTACTAAATTAGTTTCTGTCTTTACTTGATACTGGAAAGAAAATATCACAAAATAACTTTTGTGATACTTTTATATTTTATTATTCAATGTTTCCCTGAACTTAGATAAAATGTTCCTAAGAGGCAGTGGTTGTTTAAATTGTACTGAATAGGGAAAAGGCTGGGTTTCCTCATTCATTATTACTTGCCTGGGTCTCTAGGGTGATGTGGCTGAAGGTCTGTTAGTGAAAAACATGTGTAGTGTTCAAATAATAAGGAACTGAGCATTAAATTAAGTTAAATAAGTTTCTTGCCTGCAGTGTGATGTTTTTCATGCATAGTTGGCAACAAAGCCTGTTTTCATGGAACACTCATTATCTCACCAGACACTCGTTATCATTTGGAAAAGAGTTTGGTGAATGATGGTGTTGTGGTAAGAAGGGTTAGAAGATGGCATTTGGCACGAGAGAGTTTGGGGTTCAAATCTTGGCTCAGCTCTTTACTGCAATATGATCATTACAAAGACAATTAACCTCCCCAAGTCTCCGAAATCTTATTGGCAAAACTGGAATCAAAAGACCTGCCCTACTGTATTTTGTGAGATTTAAAGATAGCCCATAGAAAGTACATTGTACACTGCTGGACACATGATACATGCCCCATAAATTACACCTCCTATTAATGTTTGAATGTGCTCCTTCAAAGCACTTTAAAGAAGCATTAATCTGAAATCATAAGGAAGACATTTGTATGGAGTTGTAATTCTATTAGTTTTTACTGAATGTAGATTGATTCACTTTCTAGGGAGAAGGAAATCTGCCTGGATTTGTTGAACCCCATGAAATGTTCAATAGTTATTTGTGTAAAACTCTCAGCTCTAGATGAACCAAACAGCTTTTTCTAGTAGAGAATGATTCATTGTTAATTTAATACAGGCTTACATGAAATAATAGTATTCTTAGTAAGATTATAAGCCAAGTATCAAGCGTGGTTGTGTCTAAGTGGGTAGGGGTTGTAATGTGTTAGTTTTCTTCTTTCTAATTTTTCTATAATCAATGTGTATTATTTTTATAATAAGGAGATAAATTATTTTTAAAATTTAAAATAGTACTTCCCTGAGTTTTTTGGTGCTAATGTTCTGGTAATGCTTATGATCCTAGTAGGAAGAGAATATTTCTATTTAGGTAGTTCTAACAGCAACAACAAATAGAAAATACAGTTCTTCCAAGACCTAAAAATAATCATAGCCTTTAAAACTAAAATTGATCTTTAGGATCATCTTTCCCTGTACTTTCCTGTGAAATATGAAAAAATGGATTCCTGGAAGTTTAGAGTACTTGCAAGCAGTTAGTTAATGACAGAACCCGGACTCGTGTGCTTTTCAACACATTTGTGTGTAACAAAATAATGCAGATCCAAGGTGACAGGGAGAAGTGTTGATTAAAAGGAATGTTGATGATTCATGACTGTCAGTTCCATAATTCATATTTTAATTCAAATTGCCCTACTAGTAGAATCCCAACTGCCTTCTTTTTTTTTTTAAATAAATTTATTTATTTTAATTGGAGGTTAACTACTTTGCAATATTGTATTGGTTTTGCCATACATCAACATGAATCCACCACAGGTATACATGTGTTCCCCATCCTGAACCCCCCCTCCCTCCTCCTTCCCCGTACCATCCCTCTGGGTTGTCTCAGTGCACCAGCCCCAAGCATCCAGTATCATGCATCGAACCTGGACTGGCGATTCGTTTCATATATGATATTATACGTTTCAATGCCATTCTCCCAAATCATCCCACCCTCGCCCTCTCCCACAGAGACCAGAAGACTGTTCTATACATCTGTGTCTCTTTTGCTGTCTCGCATACAGGGTTATCATTACCATCTTTCTAAATTCTAAGTTGCTCAGTCATGTTCAACTCTTAGCGACCCTATGGACTGTAGCCTACCAGGCTCCTCTGTCCATGGGATTTTCCAGCAAGAGTACTGGAGTGGGTTGCCATTGCCTTCTCCCTAAATTCCATATATATGTGTTATACTGTATTGATGTTTTTCTTTCTGGCTTACTTCACTCTGTATAATAAGCTCCAGTTTCATCCACCTCATTAGAACTGATTCAAATGTATTCTTTTTAATGGCTGAGTAATACTCTATTGTGTATATGTACCACAGCTTTCTTATCCATTCATCTGCTGATGGATATCTAGGTTGCTTCCATGTCCTGGCTGTGATGAACATTGGGGTACATGTGTCTCTTTCATCCTCTCCAGCATTTATTGCTTGTAGACTTTTGGATCGCAGCCATTCTGACTGGTGTGAAATGGTACCTCATTGTGGTTTTGCATTTCTCTGATAATGAGTGATGTTGAGCATCTTTTCATGTGTTTGTTAGCCACCTGTATGTCTTCTTTGGAGAAATGTCTATTTAGTTCTTTGGCCCATTTTTTGATTGGGTTGTTTATTTTTCTGAAATTGAGCTGCAGGAGTTGCTTGTGTATTTTTGAGATTAGTTGTTTGTCAATTGCTTCATTTGCTATTGTTTTCTCTCATTCAGAAGGCTGTCTTTTCACCTTGCTTATAGTTTCCTTTCTTGTGCAGAAGCTTTTCAGTTTTTGTTTCTTTGTCTCTTAAAACTAACTCTTAACAGCAAAAGTCTAAAATAGTCACAGACTGTCTTATAATCTACCCCAATCCCCATCTCCCTTTTAGCATTTTCTCCCCGGTTGTGAATCTGCCTCTTCTCCCCTCTCCACTAGTGAATAGTCTTACACTATTCCTGGTTGCTAGAAGTCTCTATCCTGGCCTTCACTCCAAACCTCCCATTTCAAATTATTTAAAATGATTCCAGTTTTTTCCCACCTTCCCTACCTCTGGTTAACTGGTTAACTCCAATTTAAACTTCAAGATTTACCTGAAATCTGTGTTCCTGTCTCTCAAGCCTATACCCAGTTCCCAAGGGAGTATTGTGTTTTTCCACACAGTTTTCGTTTAATAAAATTGTGGTGCATTTCTTTCCCAAACTGGCATATGAGTCAGACAAGCCTTTTCCATTTTTGTAACAAGTTAACCTGAAATAGGTTGCTAAATAGATAGTGCCTGAATAAATGAATTAGTCTCACTGAGGTAGCGCATGACTGCTACATGTTTAGGGGACAAGGATATTATAAAAATAATTCAAAATAAAGTGTAAATGACTGATAGATCTTACACTCTACCCTCACAGAAACATCTGAATGCTTGATAAGATACTATAAAATGATGGCATTTTAGACAAAGTGACTCTGGAGAGTTCCTCTAAATTCATAACATATCGGCAACCAGGTTGCCTGTTACATAGATTGAGCTGTACTTGAAGTACACAGTGACTAGAATAGTCTGGTACAAGAAACTACTGTAGCAAAACACTGGGAAATCCTAGGAAGGCATCAGAAAGTTGGAAGGAGAGGAAGAAATGAGAACACAGGGCTCAAACAACTGGTATTGCAGGTCTTAGAGCAGAAATGAACAACAGAAACCTATGTTCCTCATGGAGATTTGGTCACCACACTGCTTTTTCACCATATTAAATACACCCTCTTCTATGTTGATATCAGAATAAATTTCATCCTCCAGTTAAACATTTCAGTAGCAGAAACTAACAACCCAGATCCCAAATTGTCCCCATTAAAAGTGAGAGAACCATATGGGAGGGGAATAAGCTGAGAGAAGATATTTTGTCTAGAAAATGACAGAAATTAATTGCTTCTCTATCTATGTTTTCACAGCGAGCTTTTTTTAAACCTCAATTGTGCCTCTCATTTTTGCCTTTACTCCTCATTCTTTTTCACATATCATCCTCCACGTCCCCATACTTATCATTAGATCATAACAAGTTCTTGGAGGTATGGGACCCTGTGCATTATCTCCTTATCCCTCAATGTCCAGTATAGAGCATTAGATATAGGAAGAAAGGGACAGGGAAGAAGGGAGGGAAAGCTGCAGAGAGGAATTGCCCTATTAGGAAAGTACTGATTATGGGTATATGGGGTGAACGGGTAGCTGTTGGGGAGTGGAACTGGATGTGACTGGATGAGGTGGAGTTGGAAAAATGGAGGTTGAAGATCAAAAGGAAGAAAAAAGGAGATGGAGTTGATGGACCAATTGCAAAACTTAGTTTCAAATTCAGTTGTATTTTCTGTGATTACTACTAAGAGTTTTGCAGCCTGGTGTCTCAATTTGTATTGAAATGAGTGTGTGCAAGCTAAATCACTCCAGTTGTGTCGGACTCTTTGTGACCCCATGGACTGTAGCCTGCCAAGCTCCTCTGTCCATGGGATTCTCCAGGCAAGAATACTGGAGTGGATTGCCATGCCCTCCTCCAGGGGGTCTTCCTGACCCAGGGATCTTCCTGGCCCAGGAATCAAACCCACATCTCTTCCACTGGTAGGTGGGTTCTTTAACACTAGCGCCACCTGGGAAGCCCCTGTACTGAAATAGTTAGGGCCAAATTTTCAATTTATTCTACTGCTGAATAATTAATCTTCCCCTGGGCTCCTTAGTAAACTGATCAGCAGTCATATTACTACTGGATAAAATAGCTCTGTGATACGTCTCATCACTTGCCAACTCAGGTGTAATTTTTCTTCACTGAGAAATCATACCTTTGAATCTGAATCATGTACTTTCTAAGGCAGGAATAGGCTGCAATAATTTAAAGGCATTTCTAATATCTTACCTTGTCTCCTCAAACATGTCTGTTTGCTAAGATTTATAGATTCTGTACCAAGATTTATTTTGTTGATTGTTTTATCAAAAATTTGGAAGACCTGGTTGGGTCATCCTTTTTGCTTTCTCTCACCATCACCATTATCCAAGGATAACTGGCAGAATGTCACATAGAGGAGACAGAAACTTAAAAGCTACTAGAATTCTGTGATTTAGAGATGAATAAACATTTTAACCAATAGCTTTTATGGTAATGCATGGTACTTTTCCGGAGAAGACAATGGCACCCCACTCCAATACTCTTGCCTGGAAAGTCCCATGGACAGAGGAGCCTGGTAGGCTGTAGTCCATGGGGGCGCAAAGAGTCGGACACGACTGAGCGACTTCACTTTCACTTTTCACTTGCATGCATTGGAGAAGGAAACGGCAACCCACTCCAGTGTTCTTGCCTGGAGAATTCCAGGGATGGCGGAGCCTGGTGGGCTGCCATCTATGAGGCCGCACAGAGTCGGACACGACTGAAACAACTTAGCAGCAGCAGCAGCAGCATGGTACTTTTCAATGGTAATCCCTGGAAACATTCACCCTGACAAATGGTTAATTAGCACATGCTTGAGTATGTACTATTAAATCTTAAGGCATCTCAGCTTTCTGCAACTTCTCATTTTTCATCTAAAAAGTTTTAAGAAGCAGGGAATAGAACCTCCTGACCTATTTTATGAATCTACAAAGCTTGGGTACCCATTCTCCTGGGACAGTTTTGTGCATTTATTGGGAGACTTAACTCTTGGTTTACAAAAATGAAACCAATACATTAAAATATAAATAAGTAAATGAATCAAGGAAAAAAGAAAACCAGGGTAGAATAATACAATGATACCACAGGAAATGACTATATAACAAAGAAGACCAGTAAAATGTACATAACTGTTAAGACCACAAATTTAGCAGTTTCCCAGCATCCAAAATAAAAAAGGAAACCCAGAGAGTTACACAATTATTTATAAAATATAAGTAGACAAGTTTCAAAGAAAACATTTTTTTATCTATCAGACAATCTTTTCTTATACTGAGTCAAAATTTTAATTTCAGTAACACTATTACCAAAATGAATTGAACACAATCTTGGTTTCAAAAGCAAAATATAATAAAATTATTTATTTTGTGATATTTTTGAGAGATTACAACATAAATTGTAATGATGGCAGTTATTTCTTGGCCATCTATGTGTTTTGCTTGTTTGTCATCCATCTCCCTCTGCTAGAATATAAACACAGAGATTTTTGCCTACTTTGCCCGCTTTGCTTAAGCAGAATTGTACCCAGCACCGTGACGCACACTGCTGCTGCTGCTGCTAAGTCACTTCATTCGTGTGACTCAATTTATTTACTGAGATATTTTACAATGGAAAGACAACATTCTGAATATGAGGTTATCAACTTAGCTATCCCTTCTTGATGCTACCTAGAAAGGGAGGAAATCCTCAAACACTCAGGTCTAAGATGAATTAAACAGCTCTAAGCTTCCCATGTGGCAACAGTGGTAAAGAATCCGCCTGACGATGCAGGAGACATAAAAGACACGAGTTCAACCCCTCAGTGGGGAAGAGCCTCTGGAGGAGGGCATGACAACCCACTCCAGTATTCTTGCCTGGAGAATTCCATGGACAGAGGAGCTTGGTGGGCTACAGTCCATAGGGTCACATAAAGTCAGACACGACTGAAGCAACTTAGTGTACACCAGCTACTTTAGAGGGCAATCTCACTTTACCCAGGACACCTTGGATTTAGAATAGCAGCTCTCATAGCTGCAATAGTAACTGAGCTTTGATTATCATATGATGAGTTGTAAACCTAAAACTTCAATATCTCTGGGTGTAAGTAAGTGATATTGATATCTGTTTATTATGCACAAAAGAAAATATTTCATTAGTAGGAAGAACATAAAAAGAAGTAAACTAATTAAGTCTGCATTCTTGTATTGTACACTCAGTACATCAGTATTGTACATCAGTATTGTACACTCCTGCCTCTTCTGGCAACTACCTGTTTGTTCTCTATAGCTATGAGATTACTTCTGTTTTGTTGTTCATTTGTTTTTTTAGAATCTACACATAAAAGTCAAATCATATAGTATTTGTCTTTCTTTGTCTGACTTGGCTCACTTAGCATAACATCATCTATGTCTATCCATGTCGTCACAGAAGGCAGGATTTCATTCTTTTTATGGCTGAGTAATATTCCATTGTATTTAATATTCCACTGTGTATATATATATATCATCATTCCACTGTGTATATATATATAGCATCTTCTTTATTGAATTCAACTCTTGGTGCCCACTGAGGGGCTTCCATATCTTGGTTACTGTAAATAATGCCACAATGAGCATGGAGTGCAATATCTTTTTGAATTAAAGTTTTTGATTTCTTTAGAAAAATATCCAGGAGTGGATTTGCTGGATTGTATGGTAGTTCTATTTCTGATTTTTTGGAGGAACTGCCATTGTTCTCTATAGTGGCTGCACCGTTTACATTCCCACAAACAGTATATGAGGCTTCCCTTTTCTTAACATCCTCACTGACATTTGTTATTTCCTGTCATTTTTTACATTTATTTTTATTATTTATTGGGTTTTGGCTGTACTGGGTCTTCGCTGCTGCTTGGACTTTTCTCTAGTTGCAGAGAGCAGGGGCTCCTCTCTAGCTGCAGTGTGCAGGCTTCTCATCGCAGTGCTTTCTCTTTGTGTGGAGCACAAGCTCTAGGGTTCACGAGATTCAGTAGTTGTGGTGCATGGGCTTAGTGGCTCTGTGGCATGTGGATTTTCCCAGATTGGGGGTTGAATCTATATTTCCTCCATTGGTAGGCAGACTCTTTACCACTGAGCCCCAAGGAAAGCCCTATTTCTTATCTTTTTGATAAAAGGCATTCTGAAAAGTGTGAGGAGAACTCACTGTGGTCAAAACAAATGCTTTGAAATGGCTTATGTCTTTAACTTTGGAGACTGGGGCTAGAGTGCCTGGATTTGTGCTTTAACTCACCACTTACTTAAACAAATTGCTTGATATACTCGGGCATCAGTTTTCTTATTTTTTATTTGAGTTTGTACCATGGGCATAATAACTTAAAGGATCAATTGGGATAACCTATGTGTATTAAGGTTTCCATCCATATGCAGATCAAGAAGTAATAGTTGGAACTGGACATGGAATAACGAATTGGTTTCAAATTGGGAAAAGAGTACGTCAAGGCTGTATATTGTCACCTTGCTTATTTAACTGATATGCAGGGTACATCATGTGAAAAGCTGGGCTGGATGAAGCACAAGCTGGAATCAAGTTTGCTGAGAGAAATAACCTCAGATATGCAGATGATACCACCCTTATGGCAGAAAGTGAAGAGGAACTAAAGAGCCTCTTGATCAAAATGAAAGAGGAGAGTGAAGAAACTGGCTTAAAACTCAGTATTCAAAAAATGAAGATCATAGCATCTGGTCCCATCACTTCATGACAACTAGATGGGAAAATAATGGAAATAGTGAGAGATTTTATTTTCTTGGGCTCCAAAATCACTGCAGATGGTGACTGCAGCCATGAAATTAAAAGGCGCTTGCTCCTTGGAAGAAAAGCTATGAGAAACCTAGACAGCATATTAAAAAGCAGACAGATTACTTTACTGACAAAGGTCTGTCTAGTCAAAGCAACGGTTTTTCCAGTGGTCATGTATGGATGAGAGAGTTGGACTGTAAAGAAAGCTGAGTGCCAAAGAATTGACACTTTTGAACTGTGGTGTTGGAGAAGACTCTTGAGAGTCCCTTGGACTGCAAGGAGATCCAACCAGTCAATCCTAAAGGAAATCGGTCCTGAATATTCATCATAGCATCTGGTCCCATCACTTCATGACAACTAGATGGGAAAATAATGGAAATAGTGAGAGATTTTATTTTCTTGGGCTCCAAAATCACTGCAGATGGTGACTGCAGCCATGAAATTAAAAGGCGCTTGCTCCTTGGAAGAAAAGCTATGAGAAACCTAGACAGCATATTAAAAAGCAGACAGATTACTTTACTGACAAAGGTCTGTCTAGTCAAAGCAACGGTTTTTCCAGTGGTCATGTATGGATGAGAGAGTTGGACTGTAAAGAAAGCTGAGTGCCAAAGAATTGACACTTTTGAACTGTGGTGTTGGAGAAGACTCTTGAGAGTCCCTTGGACTGCAAGGAGATCCAACCAGTCAATCCTAAAGGAAATCGGTCCTGAATATTCATTGGAGGGACTGATGCAGAAGTTGAGAAACTCCAATACTTTGGCCACCTGATGTGAAGAACTGACTCATTGGAAAAGACCCTGATGCTGGGAAAGATTGAGGGCAGGAGGAGAAGGGGACAACAGAGAGGATGAGATGGTTGGATGGCATCACCAACTCAATGGACATGAGTTTGAGTAAACTCCGGGAGTTGGGGATGGACAGGAAGGCCTGGTGTGCTGCAGTCCATGGGGTTGCAAGGAGTCAGACATGACAGAGCTACTGAATTGAACAGAACTGAGCCATGCTATAACAAATTATTACAAACTTAGTAGCTAAATATTATACAAATTTGTTATCTTACAGTTCTGGAGGTCAGAGAAGTGGACTTGAGTAGACGAAAATGAAGGTATCAGTAGGGCTGCATCCCATGTGGAGGCTCTAGAGGAGAATCCATTCATTTGACTTTCCCAGCTTCTGGAAACTACTTGCATTCCTTGGTTCCTGGTCCCCTTCTCTGTCTTCAAATATAGTAGTGTAGCATTTTCTCTCCTCTCTCATCTCTGCTTCCATTTCTCCATCTTTTCTCTCTTACTTTACTGCTTCTGTTTTATAAGGACCCTGTGAATTACTTTGAGCCTATCCAGATATTCTGGGCTTCCCTGGTGGCTCAGAATCTACCCGCAATGCAGGAGACCCTGGTGTGATCCCTGGATAGAGAAGATCCCCTGGAGTAGGAAATGGTAACCCACTCTAGTATTCTTGCATAAAAAATCCCTTGAACAGAGGAGCCTGGCAGGCTACAGTCCATAAGATCACAAAGAGGTTGGCACGACTGAATGACTAACAGACACACAAAAATATTCCAGGATAATATTGCCATCTCAAGATCCTTAACTTAATCACATCTATAACATCTCTTTGGCTATGTAGGACTTCCTAGTGGCTCAGATGGTAAAGCGTCTGCCTATAATACAGGAGACCTGGGTTCAAACCCTGGGTCAGGAAGACCCCCTGGAGAAGTACTCTTGTCTGGAAAATCCCATGGATGGAGGAGCCTGGTAGACTACAGTCCATGGGGACTGAAAAAGAGTCGGACACGACTGAATGACTTCACTTTTGGCTATGTAAGGGAATGTCTTCACATATTCACAGGGTCCAGGGATTTTTGGGGAGAGGAGTAAGCTTGTCATTATTCCACTTATGAACTCACACAAAGTGTTTCTTCAGTTAGCTAATATTATTATTTCTGGGGGCTTCACTAGTAGCTCAGTTAGTAAAGAATCCACCTGCAATGCAGGAGACCTGGGCTCCATCTCTGGGTTGGGAAGATACCCTGGAGAAGCAATGGCTACTCACTCCAGTATTCTGGCCTGGAGAGTTGCATGGACTGTGTAGTCCATGGGGTTACAAGGAGTCGGACACGACTGAGTGATTTTCACTTTCACTTTAATTATTTCTGGGGCTTCTCTGGCAGCTCAGATGGTAAAGAATCTGCTTGCAATGCAGGAGACTTGGGTTTCGTTTTATGCACATTCCCACTGGCAACCAGCTTTCTCTAGAGTTTGTAGAAATTAGTTAAGTGACAGTTTTCTATTATGCAGAAATGGAAATAAAACTAGGCTTTGATCAACTCAGCCTCTGATTCTTTTCCCTAACAATTGTAGTTTGTCATCTTTCGACTTTCTGCTGAGATGAGTGGACCACTGCTTTATACAAACAGTATTTGTCAACAGGTAAAGAGCTAATTGACTATTTTATCATGGCCCCAAAGAAATTACATGTGATTTTAATACTCCACTGTGTTTGCATGCCTATTTCTTAGTGAACTGTTCTTTGCATTTATTTAATATAGGCAGTTGTGAAAATTTAGAAGCATATAAATGTTATGACATAAAGTTATTTTATATGTCCTCCAACAAGTCTTCTCAGGTGATTTGAAAACATTCAACAATGAAATGAGAACTTATTTCCAGGATAAAACAGGTGTTGCGTTAGTGAGAGGCACATCTTAGCAAACTACTTCACAGAAAGCCTGTTCAAGGAAGTTCAAGCACAAAATAGTAGTTTATATCTCATGCCTTTTTCCCCTACACCAGTCACAACTATCATTTTCTTCAAATATAGGTTAAAACTGGTCATCCCTGAAAGCTTTTCTCTCCAACTGCACCTCATCAGGACCTAATACTTTGCTTTCTGTTTCTTCACATTTTGAATATATTATGTACTACACACACACATCCACACACATATGGCTTTTTTTCCCTGTCTCTCTTTCTCTCTTTTTATGGTTTGTTAATCTCAGATGTAAATGGCTAATTCCTCTGTATCCCTGTAGAGTAACTATGTGGCACACTTAATCAGTTCAATTCAGTCACTCAGTTGTGTCTGACTCTTTGCGACCCCATGACTGCAGCATGCCAAGATTCCCCATCCATCATCAATTCACAGAGCTAGATGAAACTCATGTCCATCAAGTTGGTGATGCCATCCAACCATCTCATCCTCTCTGTTGTCCCCTTCTATGCCTTCAGTCTTTCCCAGCATCAGGGTATTTTCCAATGAGTCAGTTCTTCACATCAGGTCAGCATCAGTCTTTCCAATGAACACTCAGAACTGATTTCCTTTAGGATTGACTGGTTGGATCTCCTTGCAGTCCAAGGGACTCTCAAGAGTCTTTTCCAACACCACAGTTCAAAAGCATCAATTCTTCAGCACCAGCTTTCTTTAAGTCTAACTTTCACATCCATACATGACTACTGGAAAAACCATAGCTTTGACTAGACAGACTTTTGTTGGCAAAGTAATGTCTCTGCTTTTTAATATGCTGTCTAGTTTGGTCATAACTTTTCTTCTAAGGAGCAAGCATCTTTTAATTTCATGGCTGCCGTAACCATCTGCAGTGATTTTGGAGCCCCCAAAAAGTAGTCTCTCACTGTTTCCATTCTTTCCCCATCTATTTGCCATGAAGTGATGGGACTGGATGCCATGATCTTCATTTTCTGAATGTTGAACTTTAAGCCAACTTTTGCATTCCCCTCTTTCACTTTCATCAAGAGGCTCTTTAGTTCTTCTTCACTTTCTGCCATAAGGGTGGTGTCATCTGCATATCTGAGGTTATTGATATTTCTCCCGGCAATCTTGATTCCAGCTTGTGTTTCTTCCAGTCCAGTGTTTCTCATGATGTACTCTGCATAGAAGTTAAATAAGCAGGGTGACAATATACAGCCTTGACGTACTCCTTTCCCAATTTGGAACTAGTCTGTTGTTCCATGTCCAGTTCTAACTGTTGTTTCTTGACGTGCATACAGATTTCTCAGGAGGCAGGTCAGGTGGTCTGGTATTCCCATCTCTCTCAGAATTTCCTACAGTTTATTGTGATCCACACAGTCAAAGGCTTTGTAGTCAATAAGGCAGAAGCAGACATTTTTCTGGAAGTCTCATGCTTTTTCGATGATCCAATGGGTGTTGGAAATTTGATCTCTGGTTCCTCTGCCTTTTCTAAATCCACCTTGAACATCTGGAAGTTCTCAGTTCACATTCTGTTGAAGCCTTGCTTGGAGAATTTTGAGCATTGCTTTGCTAGCGTGTGAGATGAGTGCAATTGTGCGGTAGTTTGAACATTCTTTGGCATTGTCTTTCTTTGGGATTGGAATGAAAACTGACCTTTTCCAGTCCTGTGGCCACTGCTGAGTTTTCCAAATTTGCTGGCATATTGAGTGCAGCACTTTCACAGCATCATCTTTCAGGATTTGAAATAGCTCAACTAGAATTCCATCACCTCCACTAGCTTTGTTTGTAGTGGTGTTTCCTAAGCCCCCCTGGACTTTGAATTCTAGGATGTCTGGCTCTAGGTGAGTGATCACACCATCGTAGTTATCTGGGTCATAAAGATCTTTTTTGTATAGTTGTCTGTGTATTCTTGCCACCTCTTCTTAATATCTTCTGCTTCTGTTAGGTCCATACCATTTCCGTCCTTTATTGAGCCCATCTTTGCATGAAATGTTCCCTTGGTATCTCTAATTTTCTTGAAGAGATCTCTAGTCTTTTCCATTCTATTGTTTTCCTCTATTTCTTTGCATTGCACACTTAATAAATGCTTGCAAATGACGAAATGAATTCTTTGCTTCGGTTAAAGAGGACTTCAGCACTAAAATGAGCCCCTATGTTTGTGTATAGGTTTCAGTGGTTCATTTTCTTGTCAGGCTTCCCCTGGTTATGAATTTAGTGGCAGTGCCAACAGCGTAAAGGGAGGATTTTATTGGAGAACATTTGGAGGATTAGAAAAATCTCCAGAGCTTTGGAAGCACCACATTTTGTGTTCAGATTTCTATTGCATTCTGTCTCAAGACCAGAATAAGCAAAGACGAAAGATGGCAAGATCCACAGGGTTCCATATGTGAAGCCAGCCCCTCCAAACTGAGTGGGAGGAAGGAAAGAACATGATCATTGGAGAATTTCTCATTCATCTGTATTAATTCTCCCCAGGCTGCAACTTTGCATATAAGCTTTTAACCCTGCAAAATGTATTATGGAATACAGGATGTATTTGATTACTTTGACGAGTTATCCTCTTTCCTGGATTTTACTAAAATAAAAAACAAGCAAACAAACAAATACCCTGAGATAATTTGTCAATTCACACCCTAATCATTCAAACAGGATTCAAAGAGATTCTATACAGCTATTGCCCTTAATGTCTTTTTTTTTTTTTTCTTATAGTGAGCCATGGAGAAAACAAATACTTTTTTGGCATGGAAATTACTCACTAGATAAAGGGTGAATAAGACACCATACAGTATCCCAGAAAAGCTAATTTATCAAACATATAGAGTATGAAGAAGACCAAACATTTTTTCCCCTCAGTTCAATCTTTTATTAACATCGTTTAGTCGCCTGCTGCTGCTGCCGCTGCTAAGTCGCTTCAGTCGTGTCCAACTCTGTGCGACCCCATAGATGGCAGCCCACCAGGCTCCCCTGTCCCTGGGATTCTCCAGGCAAGAACACTGGAGTGGGTTGCCATTTCCTTCTCCAATGCATGACAGTGAAAAGTGAAAGTGAAGTCGCTCAGGCATGTCTGACTCTTCTGCGACCCCATGGACTGCAGCCCACCAGGCTCCTTCGTTCATGGGATTTTCCAGGCAAGAGTACCGGAGTGGGTTGCCATTGTCTTCTCCGTCATTTAGTCCAGGCTTTTTAAAAATGGGAAGAGACACTGAAGTCAGAATACACCAGCTCTGGAAGTGACTGTAACCGTGCCATTCCTCTATGTGCGTATTAAGTTGCTCAGTTGTGTCTGATTTTTTTGCAGCCCCATGAACTGTACCCCACCTGGCTTCTCTGACTATAAGTTTCTCCAGGCACGAATACTGGAGTGGGTTGCTGTGCCCTTCTCCAGGGATCTTCCCGACCCAGGGATCGAACCGGGAAATCTGCACCCCCCATCCCTCCACCTCAATCCAATTCACACTTGTATGATTGGCTTCCTTTTTGACCCATGCTTATTAATTATATCCAGCTGTAAGCAAATTGTTCTTTCACATTGGCAGCACTCAGCTCTGTGCTGCTGCTGCTGCTGCTGCTGCTGCTGCTGCTAAGTCGCTTCAGTCGTGTCTGACTCTGTGCGACCCCATAGACAGCAGCCCACCAGGCTCCACCATCCCCGGGATTCTCCAGGCAAGAACATTGAGTGGGTTGCCATTTCCTTCTCCAATGCATGAAAGTGAAAAGTGAAAGTGAAGTCACCCAGTTGTGTCCAACTCTTCACGACCCCATGGACTGCGACCCATCAGGCTCCTCCGTCCATGGATTTTCCAGGCAAGAGTACTGGAGTGGGTTGCAATTGCCTTCTCCAAAAACCTCTGGAGCATGCACTATTTTGACTAGTGTTTCCTGAATTAACCCTCAGTTATGGATATTTCAAAAGGTTTAAGGGACTTCCAAAATAACCCTGGGTTTGAGTGTAGTGCATTTCTTTCCATTTGATCCCAAATTACCTAAGAACATACAGAGAGGAGAATTTCCCTAGAGAAAGGCACATAGCCATCACAATTCCATTTGTTTCTGGATACTCTGGTGTCAAGATCTCAGTAGTAACTGGCTAGGTCCCAGCACTAATCCTGGGATCACAGGGCTTTGCTCTATAGTCTCCAACACTCACCCAGAACAATATCTTTCAAAGACATAACAGACACTTTTTTTTTCCTGGAACTCTCTGTTCTCTTGAAGGGCTTTATTGTCAGAAATTCCCTTCCCCTCCCTTCCTGGAGGACTCTACTGATAGCATACATACCCATGCAAGGCTATGGCTGTAAGGAAGTGTTTCTAGTACCCACCCATCCCCCCCCCACCATTCAAAGAGGAAATAGAAGCGCATTTTCATCCAGCAGCCTAAGAAGGTCTGTCTGATGAATTGGTATTGAGAATTTTGGCACCTCATTCAAATGAACATTTTTAGAGATGAGAGTTAGGTACATAGGCATGGAGGGGGGTGGAGGGAAAATAAGATTCAGAATTAGAATACGCAGGTCCGTGTGACAGCTCTGCTACTGACCAGCGTCAAACTGGCCAAGTATTTTAATCCCTCTAAACTCTGGTTTTCCTTATCAGTTAAGTGAAATTAATAATGCCACCTGCTCTACCTGCTTCACAGGGTTGGAGTGAGGATAGTGAGATCATGTGAATAGGCATTACAAACAGAAAGAATCATATAAGCAATCAATTGTTATTAACAAACAGAATATTATCTAATTGCTTATCAATGCATGCTGTGGGTATACTTGTGATCTGTCATTGCATAAATAAAACCTTGCTTCTTCTGGGTATAGGTTTGTCCATAATCCTTAAGTGGAACAAGAGAAAGAAAAGAACATTTACTCAGCATTTAATATCGTCTGGGCCCTTCATAGCCATTCACATAAATAAATTTATACTTAAACAATTTATATATATTAAAATATACTATATTTCATTCAGTCCTCTGAAAAATCTGATTGATTAGCCTCAGCCGTTAAAAGGTACTTAAAGCAGTGCCTCCCAAATTCTGTTCCTTGGAAACCTAGTCCTGAGAAACTCTTCTCTTTTAGAGATATAGTCCAAACTTTGAGAAACAATGTATTCTCTTCCTCCCTCTAACACTTTGTCCAAGATGCACTTTGTCCAATACCATTCTGGTAACCGTAGAAAAGCTCTACAAGAGAAAAGCTAGCTATAGTAAAGGAATCTGTTTAACTTTGCTCAATCCAGAGTTCTCCAAGCTTATTTGATCTGGAGACCCTTATTTTCTAAATATACTTCTAAATTTTGATAGAACTGAGATTCTACAGAAAACATTTTGCCAAGTATAGATTTAAATTCATGATTAGTGTTACTCCGTGGCAAATCTGCAATCAGAATGCAAACCTGTCCTCTTTAAAAGGACACGCTAAAACCATATATCAAAAAGGGTTGGAAAATAGGGAAGTGCAGTCATAAAATTTCATTATTCTACATTTATTTCTATCAGCATTATAGTTTTGGGTTTTTTTTCAGCTTTCCCCCCCACCCCCCGCTTAGTTGTCATCAGTATATGTTGACTTTGTCTTCTGATTATTTACATACAGTAAAACATGAGAGTCCCTTGGACTGCAAGGAGATGCAACCAGTCCATTCTGAAGGAGATCAGGCCTGGGATTTCTTTGGAAGGAATGATGCTAAAGCTGAAACTCCAGTACTTTGGCCACCTCATGCGAAGAGTTGACTCATTGGAAAAGACTCTGATGCTGGGAGGGATTGGGGGCGGGATTGGATGGCATCATGGACTCGATGGACGTGAGTCTGAGTGAACTCCGGGAGTTGGTGATGGACAGGGGAGTCTGGCGTGCTGCGATTCATGAGGTCGCAAAGAGTCGGACACGACTGAGCGACTGAACTGAATTGAAAACATGTATAACATAAAAATGATCACTTTAGCCATTGTTAAGTGCACAATTCCATGGCATTCTGAACTTTTACCCTGTTGTGCACCCATTGCCACCATTCATCTCCAGAACGTTTTCATCTCCCCAAACGGAAGATAAATCTGTATTGACTTCTGAACTTTTTTACTTAATATTTTATCAGAAACATTTTTCCACTTTGCAACTAAAAAAAAAAAAAACAAAAAACTTCATTTCTAAAGGCCATGAAGTATTCAATCCAGATAATATTTATCTGCCTATGGTTGGGGAAAGTGAAGGTGAAAGTCACTCAGTCGTGGCTGACTCTTTGAGACCCATGGACGGAAATCTCCAGGCTAGAACACTGGAGTGGGTAGCCTTTCCCTTCTCTAGGGAATATTCCCAACCCAGGGATCAAACCCAGGTCTCCTGCATTGCAGGTGGATTCTTTACTAGCTGAGTCACAGGGAAGCTCAAGAATGCTGGAGTGGGTAGCCTATCCCTTCTCCAGCAGATCTTCCCAACCCAGGAATCGAACTGTGTTCTGCATTCAGGCAGATTCTTTATTTTTATTTTTAAGGCAGATTCTTTACCAACTGAGCTATGACAGAAGCCCACCACTTTTGTATTATTTCCAGTTTTCTCTTTTGTAAATGAAAAATAATTGTGTCTATAACATTTACCATATTTTAGATTATTTAGAATAGCTAGTAGATTAAAGAATATGAACATTTTAGTTTTTGGACATGTTGACAATCTTTTTCTTTTTTTTTTTCCTGTTATACCAAGTTTACACTTTTATTGTTTGATGGCCATATTCACCCGTTCTTTCAAATGAACAAAGACCCAGTAAATTCCTAATATTTGCTGAGTAATGTGTGAAAGATACACATATCTTTTACTCGAATCATTTCAATATACTGTAGACAGCATTAGGTACTGTGGCCAACATTAGTGACAACTAAGGACAAAAGTACTGATTATTTGCCCACAAGTCTTACTGCATTTCTTTTAGTGAGGGGCATCCTTGCTAGTTTGCTGATTCTATTTGAGGATTTCCTACTCTGTCTTTGTTTCCTCTTGTTCACTTCTTACTCATACATGTACTGTTGGACAAATTACTTAATTTCTAACTTTGTTTCCTCGTTTCAGTGGCGCTAGTGGTAAAGAATTCACCTGCCAACGTAGGAGACATAGAAGACACAGGTTCAAGACCTGGGTTGAGAAGATCCCCTGGAGTGGGAAATGGCAACCCATTCCAGTATTCTGCTTGAAAAATTCCATGGGCAGAGGAGCCTGGCAGGATACAGTCCGTGGGGCCAAAACAGTTGGACATGAATGAGCACTGAGCATGCATGCATGCATAGGTTTATTGTCTGAACTCGAGTGAAGTGAAGTGAAGTCGCTCAGTCGTGTCCGACTCTTTGCAACCCCATGGACTGTAGCCTACCAGGCTCCTCTGACCATGGGATTTTCCAGGCAACTCGAGTAGACTTTGTATATCTTAATGTCTCAGTGAGATATTATATGTCTTAAACCAGTGCCTAGTACATTACAAGCACTCTGTAAACATTACCTGTTACAGTTATTACTTCTAAGATGGAGAAAGTGAGATGAATGCTCTGTTAGTTGACTCAAGGCGTGGGCAAGCTAGAACTATGTGCACTTTGCCCTGGCACTGTATGTCAATTTTTAAACAAGCTTTCTCTGCGTTTAAACAAACCTATTGAGTCATGAACTTCCTTCATCTTTCTTTCAGGAATAGAAGAAGAGGTTAATTAGTATACGGATGGTGGTAGTGCTGGGACATTTGTTTTTCCTGAGACACATTGCTGCTAAGTTTTACAAAGTTCTGCTAAGTCCTTTAAAAGAAAAATATATGTCCTTCAGTTTTTTGTTATCTAATATTCAGGAATATTCTTCAATCAAAGTAATAGGAACATTTATAGGTTGATGACTTAAAAAATTATACATTGCACTCTAAAGAATGAACTTAATGTTGAATTGAATTGACAAGGGTCAACGTGCCAAGAAGCTAGCTATAAAATGCCCAATTATGTTTAATCAAGCATCTATCTTCTCAAATTTTTAAAGAACTATTTTTTTTGCTGATGTATTTTCCTTGCTTTATATGTATATAAAGTGAGCTCTAGCATAAGTTTGGTCTTTAATAGAAAAGAAGAGAGAAGAGGGCATGCTCAGTCCTGTCTGACTCTGCAATCCCTGTAGCCCGCCAGGCTTCTTTGTCCATGAAATTTTCCAGGTAAGAATACTGGAACAGGTTGCCATTTCCTCCTTCCGGGACTCTTCCCAACACAGGGTTGGAACTTGCGTCTCTTGAGTCTCTCGCATTGGAAGGAGGATTCTTTACCACTGCACCACCTGGGAAGAATGAGGTCTTTACTTGCAGGGGGTCTTTAATTGCGTATACTTAATCTGAATAAAGGAATATGTGTCCTGGCAAATTGTGTGAATGTTATATTAAATTGAACGTCACACTGTCTTGATTTACAAAAGCCTAAGATGTCTAAGTAACTGACAGATGTCAATCAACAGATTCCATTGTTCTAGGAATTGTATACATGACTTCAAAATTCTGAATAAAAATGGTTTCTTCAATTGTGACCACATCTATTTTATTTGCTATTTTACAAAAATGAATAAAGTATACTCTATACAGTATTTTCATAGAAGCAAGTAAGTGTGGCATATGGTGAAACCACTTCAAGCTGCTGAAGAAGCAGCAAACTGTAAAATACTTTACTGTCACAATGTAGCATTATTTTCCTGCGTACGAAATCATTCGTTGCTGTTTTCATTGTCCGCATTAAGTTCTTTCATGAAAAAATTAACGTCTTAAATAGTTCTTAGATGTTAAAAACAAAACAGAAACCATTTCCCACTCCAGCAGACCCTGTGAAAGGCAAGGATAATAAGCCTTGCAGTTCTTAGGTTCTTCCAGAGGGAAGAAGTGGAAAGAGACCGAAGGTTGCAGAAGTACAAGCAAAGTCAGTGAAGCAGAGAGTAAATCCAAATATTCGGCAAATGATAAACCAGAAAAAAAGACATGCCAGCTGTTCACACTGGAAAGTTACTGAACGTTTATTTTGGTTCAAGTTTTATTTTTATATGAGGAAGGAACAATAAGTTTTCTACGGGGGTGGGGTGTCTTATTCCTTATGACATCAATAGGGAACAGGGTTTGCGATGCAGGTGGGTGTTTGCTCGGCGCTTCTACACTGTCCTTGCCGGCCACCGCTCCGCTGGGACCTGCGTCTTGGGGACAGAACCCCGAGACGCCTCGGCGTGGGCGACGGGGTGTCTCTGCGCTCGCCCCCTGGGGCTCGGCCACACTGCTTACCCAACTCCCGCTTCTTAAACTGCAATTTCGGTAACAGGGCAGCCAACGGCGCGGGTCCCCTTTCCCGCCAGCTAGCCGCGAGCGGCGGCGGACGGCCCGGCTCGGGCGGCGAACAAAGGCGGCGCGGAGCGCGGGGCGCGCGGCCGGGGTTGGCGCGCGTCTCTCCGGCAGGAGGCGGCGGCGGGGCCGCGCCCGAGCTGCATTCCTCAGAAGCGCCCGGAGCCCGCGGGGCGACGTCACCCCCGGCTCCGCCCCCGTCCCTCCCCGAGCAAAGTAACTCTTGACTAACAGGAGCAGCCTCTGCCGAGCATGGAGAGCAGCCGCCGCGGCCGGCCGGCGACGCGGGCGACGCTGGCGCCCCAGAGGTAGTTTGGCTCCCGCCGAGCAGGAAAAAGTGCGGGCGCGCGGCTGTCCACTCCGGCGCTCACCCCGCCAGGCCCGGCCGGCCCCTCCGCGGTGGGTCTCGCTGCGAGCCTCCGGGCAGCTCTTTGCAGAGCGGCTTGAAACTTCTCCCAAAGTCGACATGGATACGGCGGCGGCGGCGCTGCCCGCTTTTGTGGCGCTCTTGCTTCTCTCCCCCTGGCCGCTCCTGGGGTCGGCCCAAGGCCAGTTCTCCGCAGGTGAGTGGCCGAGGGGGCGTCCGGAGCCCCGAAGAGTGCCCCCGACCTGGGGCTTGCCCAGGGAGGGATCGGGCTCCTCTCCAGGACCGGTGGGCAGAGGTTTGGGGGGCGGGGGGGACGGGCAGACGGAGAGAGGTCCCCCGACTTTGTGCCAGGTGGGACGCGGGGCGCCCGAGCGGGCGGCGTGGCGCAGGTAACTTTCCTCGTCGCGCCCCATTGTTCCCGGCGGAGGCTCGCCCCGGGCGCAGGCGGGCCGGGCGGTGCGGGAGTGCGAGCGACAGTGCTTTTCCTGGGAAACGCGGAGCCTCGGCGTGTCGCGCTGACTGCACCGCGCCGGGGAAGAGAGAAAGAAAAAGTAGCAAACGACTCTGGGGACGGCTACTCTGTTGCTCGTGGTGCGGGCTTGTAGCTCTCCGCCGTTAGAACATTAAAAAAAAAAAAATTTTTTCCCCCCTTCGGGAAGCCATTGTCAGAAAGGTGGAGACTCGAAGAGACCGACCTCGGCGCGCTTTGCCAGGTGCTTTTTGTCCCGGGAATAACCTCCCCTGACTATTGTCTAACTACTTCCCCGTCCCTCCCCCAGTCCTCTTCTCGTTCGGTAGCGCGGGGCTGCTCGTTGGGCTCGCCCCGTGGGTTAGGGCACCGCGCGGAGCAGGTTCCGTGTGTGTGTTGGCAGAGCCTGTAGGATGTTTTGAAACACGATTCTGAGGATCCACACCGAGCGGTTCTGGGCGGCGAGGTTTGGGCGCCGGGTCGGGGAAGCCTGACCCGCGGGGGTTGGGAGCCCGTTCCTCCTGCAGAGCCACCGCGAAGCTGGCGCAGCTCCTCCGGGAGCCGGCCTGCCTGCTGGGGGCTGTGAACAACTGCCGCCCGCCGCCGAGAGAACCCCACAGGAGGCATGCAGTGAGGTCTCGCCAGTGAGCCCTTTTGGGTTCTAGTGGGTTCTAGTAAAACCACTTCGACAAGTCGGTGAAACCCCGTTTCGCCCAGTCTCGTCCTCCGTTCCCTGCCAGTTTTGTCACCCTTCCTGTCGGTGGTTTCTTTCGTTCTCTCCTCTGGGGGCTCTGAAGTTTCACCAGGTGGACGCTGGGGAGCAGGCTCCCGGGCAATCGTCTGCCTCCCGCAGGTCCAGACAACTTTTCTAGCCAGTCCACCCTGCTCAGCTTGGCTGGGAGCGCGTCTGCTGCCTTGATTCTCAGTGCAGATGGAGACGCAGAGGTGGCCGAGGAGAGCTGCAGAAGACGCGGGAAGCGGCAGCCGCGCTCCTGGCTGAGGCCGTGGGACGCGGAGAACGGACGAACTTTGCACAGTCGGTTTCTCTCGTTATTGTGGCTGCCTGGTTTCCTGGAAATAAACTCAGATTGTTGGTTTCCGGAGTAATGTTTATTTCCCTTGCGTCCTCTTTCCCCTCTCCCGCCCCCTTTTAGAACTCTATAAAAGGAGTTGGACAGCAGATTCAGATGGCAGCGTGTGATGTGTACTCAGGAAGATTATGAAATGCAGCGAGTACAGGGAAAGTTATGTATACAGGTGATGTTTGCAGAGGACTACAGCTCTGTGCAATGAGTGAACCGATAGCTTAATTTTAATTCTTTCTGGAGTAAGCATTAGTGCAAGCGTCTCTGACAGGTAGTGCTGGTTAGTATTGGAAGCGTGCTTGATGGAAGACGTTGTATGTAGGCAAGTTGGAAGTGGGTATTGATTTCTGCACAGTGTTTGTCAGTGCACCCAGAGCTTACCCTTGAAAAGGCATGTAGTTTGTTAATTGAAAGTTGGAATTCTACCAGTTGCATGATGAAACTTACATGTATTCCAAATTTGCAACTATTAAGGTTTGAACAGCTGATGGATATGTTTTTATCAGTGAAGAAACTTTCCCCTTTTTTCCTTTCATATGTTATTTACCCTTTACCGACCAAATAAATATTAGATTTCCTCCAGCAGAATGTATAGATGAGCTTTTCTGATCCTTGGAGTTCAGGTATCTCTAATGAACAGTTGTGTTCTTAAACGTCCAGTTCTAAGTAATTTAAATAAGCCTGGCTTTTCTTTATTGACAAAGCAAAACATTTGACTTTATACTTAAGTAAAAGAATGTGCAATCCTAGAAAATGCAATTCTGGCAGGACTATATCTCAAAACTTTGCCATTCAGGATTTGTCTATATGCCCAGAAAAGAATGCCTTTTATTCCCAGAGTTCAGATTGTGGATCTGCCTTTCTTCATAAATTAAAAATTTGTTTTTTAAAAAAATTTCTATTTTCTACCTCTCCTGAGTCATTTGTTATTCCACTGTCATCAGATTTTATGGCAATCAGATTTGTTGCAAAAACATAGAGTCAGAGATTGGAAGTGTATTCTTTGTTGCATTGTTTTCTTACATTCTATTTTAAATGATGAACTTTTATTTCATTCAAGAAATTTAAATCAAAATGCTTTGAAAGTGTAAAACAAATACATGTTCAGAATTGTAAACTATCCTGTTAAATATATTTTAAAAATATTTAGGTCAGTTTACACTTTTAGATATTATCATGCGGTTCCTAATGTAGTGATAAGCTTCAAAAGCAAAATTTGAAAGACTACAGACCCTTAGATCTTTGATATATCATGTGCTCAAACTAATCTGCTTTGTTTAGGCCGCAGTTTTAGGGATGTTTTCGTCATTTGTGACTTTTCCCTTAGCTTTTGGAGTTAAGGTGTAAAAATGCTACATGGTGACCCTCTTGAAAATCTAAACTTCTAGAGCTTCCTGTAAATCTCAACTTGTGTTCTTTCAACATGATGACTCACTTAAAACAGCACCTAAAAATGTGTCATATCTGTGTTATATCTGGGGAAATTGAGGCACGGAAGCACAAAAATGTATTGAAGTTTATTCATTGGTTGTATAAGTGTTATCTCTTGATATCACAATATAAGAACGATTTCTGTATTAGGACTCAGATGGCTGACAAAACCAATCACAGATGAGGTAACTGGAGACTCAGCTTTCTCATCTGCAAAATGGGGATAATGATACCTGTTCTGACCTTTCCACATGGTTTTTACGAGGATGGGGTGAAATAATTTATGTGAGCTGGCCCTGTACATTGTCAAGCTTCATGTAGCTATCTGGGGTGTAATCATCATATATTAAGGTAGCTAACTGCCTTGACTTCAGTCTTTTCTTGCTCCCACATTCTCTCCCATAAGTTCAGGATGGTGTATGTGTGTGTGTGTATTTGTGTGTTTCACTTGGCCAGTCATTCATTTTAATTGTTGTTGAACATAAACATCCCAGATTGGCCAGACCATAATTTTATCAGCACAGTGAGAGAAATTATCTTTTATTTATTTATTTTGAACTTACCTCCTATAAATCCTTACTTGAGTTGAACCTGTAGAAGAGACACTATTAACATTCATAGTATTCCAACTATAGAAGAAATTTATTTTTAGTCAGTTTCTTTAACTGTCTGTTTACCTATTGGCTATTCAGCCTGTTCATCTCAGTGGGAGAAAAATGCGGCTTTTTAGATGCAGTCTTATCAGTGACCTAGAGAGGGACTGTTGTCTCTCTAGTGTGATGTGAGCCTGGAAATGCAACTCCAGAGCCTGCCTTGGATATAGTTCCTGGCATGTCACACTGCAAGTGTTTACTCACTTGATCCCTTAGAACCTTGCAACTCATCTAAGCAGAGCCACTTTCTCAGTGTCTCATTCCTTGCTGTTCCATATGTGAGTTAAATTTCTCTTATACTTAATATCTGTACTGGCAAGATCCATTAGTGACAGCTTTTTAAAGGGTTGCCTATCAGTTTTCTGGTTTTGATTGGCCAGAATCTCACGATCCCTCAATTATTAAAACCCCAAGTTCTAAACTATTAATAATATGTAACCATACATTTCTGAGACTGGTTTTTCTTTCACTAGTGTCCATATATCTGATTCTGTTGATTTTTCCTAGATTGCAAGATGTCGTTTTGTGTCTGGCCAATCCAGACGGGAAGAGGCAGGTCTGGCTGCTGTTTGGGCTTTGGCATATGTGCTCCTGACAGCTCTTCTCTTTATATTCATAAATATGAATTTGAAAAATAAATCAACGCCTCTGCCACCCTACCCCTCTCCCACGCTTCTTCCCCCTCCCCTCTAGCAACAACAAAGCCCACATGCACATCTACAAAATCACAGCCTTTTTGTTTTCACCTCATATCTTTTGGTGCTGATCGTGTTCTTGAAAACTGGAACTATGACTCAATCATTACCCGGAGCAAACACCAGTCCTCCTGCCTGATCTCATATTTCAGGCAGTGATGGTTTACTACATGTTTTTATGGGCTTTAACAAACATTTAATTTACGTGGTATGGCCCTATATTGAGAAACTAGGTTGTTGCCTTATAATGCTTCTGAAGTGCTGTGTTCTAGGTCTGCTCGAGGTGGTGATACAGTGTTAAGTCATGCTAAACATGGGTCTGCTTCTCTGAGCCATGGAAAATGCTGTCCTCCTCTGCCTGTGCGCTTCTCATTTCCCTTCCTTGTTCTTCACCGAGGGCAGGAAGAAGAATACTGAAAGACTGACAGCAGGAACCAAGGGAGTTTACAGATTGTTCTTAAAAGACAAAGCAAAGAGCACTGGGATCTTGTGTGCGCGTGTTAATCTTTCATTTAATTTTCTAAAGAAGGGGAAAAAAGCCCTATTTTTTAAATTTGTTTATTGGAATCAGCCTTTGCCTTTGTCCAAACACATTCATTTCTTATTCTGTGGATATGAAAACTTCCCCCTGTGTATTCCTCTCAGACTTTACCCTTTGATCATGTGTCTGTTTTGTGTCCCTTTATCAAATGGTATTTCTTTTTGCCTAAAAAGGTTGTAATTGCTTGTGAATGTTTTTTTTTCCCATCAAAACTCATGTTGTTTGTCATAGTTCTGAATAATGGTATTTTATCAATTCATGATATCTTAAATGAGTATTTGATATCAAAGTAAGTACATCAATCAGGCTAATTTTTATTTCAGTTGAAGGTAGAAATAAGCTTGTAAATCCATGAAATAATCCTTTAATGTTGCAGAGTATTTGTGCTTGCATGTCTCTAGAAGAAAGAGAGACTTTGAGTTCCTTTTTGTAAATGGGGATAGAAAACATTTGAGTACCATACTGCCTATTTTTTTGAGATCAGTGACATATATCTGGGCTTTGGAAAACTTTAAAAGTTATGTTTGGATGTGTGATATCAATGAGAACTGTAGAGGTAGATAGTTTAAAGTTCAAATTTCATCTTAGTGGAAATGTGTTTTTATGAAAAATGCTCTTAAACAAACAAAGATTCACATAAAAAGTTTTATTAGTTCTATGAAATTCTGTTGGGAGGGGTATGTTTATTTTTCTGTAAATATTCTTATGGAGATTCTTTTGATTTGTTGCTAGTATTTTAGTAATAAAAACTTGACCTTACATAATTAAAAAAGTTCTGTGAGGTTTTGCAGATTGTTGAGCTTCTGGGAAACACTGGGCTTGGGATGTAAGAATCACATTGATCCTATTGTGGAACATTGCCATTTCCCCACTTAACTCTGGTTGAATTTTCTGGCATTCTCTTCTGTATGTTGATAATCCATCAAAATTACACGTGGCTTATCATGTCGCTTGCAGTTGTTTTAGGAGTAAATTAAGTAGTCTTGAATGAAATAATACATGTTTCTACTTTATATGATCGTAGACAGAGCTCTGTTAATAAAAATGATGAACAGAGCAGTGCTGACTGAATCCTTTTACAGGTGTCATTCTAGGAGTTATTTTCAAAAGAACCCAGATAGAAATAAATCCAAATAAAATAGTGTTTAGAATTACCATGTGCATTTATTTTGTTGAGAAAGTTGAAAGATGAAAATACATTCTTATGTATATATGTTCTTATGTATCTATGTTCATATACACACACACAGATATCTTAACAATGGTAGAACATCATTGTCCAAAGGTTTCAAGTGAGAAGGAAACCAAGGGTATCTACAGATGGGATCACATTCCTATACTTATATTCTAGATAGAGTATTTTTAAAAAGAGTTATTTGTTTTTATTTATTTCGTTTATGGCTGTGCTGGGTCTTTGTTACTGTGCAAGGGCTTTCTCTAGTTGTGGAGAATGGAGGCTCCTCTCTAGTTGGGGTTCATGGGCTTCTCCTTGCAGTGGCTTCTCTTTTTGTGGAGCACGGGAGCCCTGGCTCAGAAGTGGCGCGTGGGCTCAGTCGTTGCTGGCTCCTGGACTCTACAGCAAAGGCTCAATAGTTGTGGTGCCTGGGCTTAGTTGCCCTGCGGCTTGTGGAATCTTTTTGGAAAGTGAAGTGAAAGTGAAAGTTGCTCAGTCGTGTCAGACTCTTTGCGACCTCATGGACTATAGCGTCCATGAAATTCTCTAGGCCAGAATACTGGAGTGGGTAGCCTTTCCCTTCTCCAGGGGATGTTCCCAACCCAGAGATCGAACCCAGGAATCCCACATCGCTGAACTACAAGGGAAGGCCAAGAATACTGGAGTGGGTAGCCTATCCCTTCTCCAGCAGTTCCTCCTGACCCAGAAATCGAACCAGGGTCTCCCTGAATTGCAGGGAATTCTTTACCAGCTCACTTATGAAGGAAGCCTGGGTTCTTTCTGGACCAGAGATCAGACCGATGTCTCCTGCATTGGTAGGTGGATTCTTTACCATTGAGCCACCTGGGGAGCCCTAGATTATTGAGTGTAGAGAACTATTTGTCTATTGCATAGATGAAGAAACTGAAATGGAAAATATAGGAACGATGTAATATAGAATAGACTGCTGCTAAGTCGCTTCAGTCGTGTCTGACTCTGTGCGACCCCAGAGACGGCAGCCCACCAGGCTCCCCCGTCCCTGGGATTCTCCAGGCAAGAACACTGGAGTGGGTTGCCAGTTCCTTCTCCAGTGCATGACAGTGAAAAGTGAAAGTGAAGTCACTCAGTCATGTCCAACTCCTAGCGACACCATGGACTGCAGCCTACCAGGCTCCTCCGTCCATGGGATTTTCCAGGCAAGAGTATTGGGGTGGGTTGCCATTGCCTTCTCTAAGACTGCCCTATATCATACTTTAAAGGAGAAACTAAGAAACCTAACTCTAGATTGGTGTCTATTTATATAAACTCTTGCCGATGCAGCCTGCTCCTTAACCAGCTGCTTGCAGGCCGATTCTCCAAACCCAGTCCAGGGCAGCAGCTGATGAGCTGCAAAAATTCCCCTAATCCTTGTCGGATGGTAGGGTGACGTGGCAGCTGCTTAAGTGGCAGATTGGCCACAGCTTCTTGATATGACTCGACTTAGGTCATTTGAAAAATTCAAGAGTAGAGAGAGGAAGACTTTCTCATATCCTCACTGCCCATTTAAGGAATGATGGCTGATTGCTTCATGGTCGTTGGATTTGTCAGTGGCAAGATGCCCTAGAATATAGCTGCCTGAATTATGGTCCATGAACTGGCAGCATCAGCATCACCTGGGAACTTGGCGATGATCTTGTGATCATGTAACAGAGCCCATGCCAGACCTATCAATTGAGAATCTGCATTTTAACAAAATTCCCAGGTGATTTGCTTGGACAGTTAATTTTTGAGAAACCCTGTTCTAAGACAAAGAAAGCTCAGCTTGAAAAGATGTACCACACACACTTCACTGTAGAATTGTAAGAGTACTATGAAAGGATTCATTACAACATGAAATAAATTTCCGTGGAATTATATTTCTATCAGTATTACTTAATTATAATTTATCACCCAGACACATAAAAACAACAAAACTATTCAGTTTTTTTTAAAAGAATAGTCAGACAATTTTGAAAGAAATATTCCATAAGAAAATAAAAATAAGGCTAAATAGGTTTGATTATGAATGTATTATATAATATTTGAGGGTAAACGTATTATCTGAGGAACCAAGCATGATATATGCCAATCATCTTTACATTGCACATTGACATGTTGATATAGAAGACAATATTCCCTCTTTTTTTTTTTTTGCCAGTGACTGCAGTTTCTTGTTTTATATTTCTCTTTTTCTTCTAAGTGTAATTTAAGGATCTCTGTAATAAGGAGCTCATTTATAGGATAGTCAAATTTAATGAATAGGAGTTAGGTAGAATGCATTAACTATCACTGATATTCTTTTTACTATCTTTTGTGCTCATATTTAAGAACAGAGATTCTTGTCAGTTTTCTCCAGAGAAAAATTATGATGTAATAGACAGTGTACACTATTCATGTCAAAACACAATTTTACTTGCATTTTATAGCTTGCTTTAGCATTCTTTGAGAAAATGAATTTTCCCAGAAGACCTAATTGCCTTCTTATTAATAAGCCTGTAAGTAAGTGTGTTTTGTTATCCAGTTACTATTCTAAACGTGTCTACTTTTGCTGGCTGTTTGAACAGTGAAGTCTCTGATTAAATCCCAACTGCTCTATTTTTTTTTGCCATTCACAAGTGACTCAGAAAATACTGGCATACTGACGTGGTTATGGCAGAAACTAATGGAAAACAAGAGATATAAATTAATGTTAACCCATGATGGTTGGTTGTATTGTGATATTTTTTTTTTTTTTTGCCAGTGACTGTAGTTTCTTGTTTTATATTTCTCTTTTTCTTCTAAGTGTAATTTAAGGATCTCTGTAATAAGGAGCTCATTTATAGGATAGTCAAATTTAATGAATAGGAGTTAGGTAGAATGCATTAACTATCACTGATATTCTTTTTACTATCTTTTGTGCTCATATTTAAGAACAGAGATTCTTGTCAGTTTTCTCCAGAGAAAAATTATGATGTAATAGACAGTGTACACTATTCATGTCAAAACACAATTTTACTTGCATTTTATAGCTTGCTTTAGCATTCTTTGAGAAAATGAATTTTCCCAGAAGACCTAATTGCCTTCTTATTAATAAGCCTGTAAGTAAGTGTGTTTTGTTATCCAGTTACTATTCTAAACGTGTCTACTTTTGCTGGCTGTTTGAACAGTGAAGTCTCTGATTAAATCCCAACTGCTCTATTTTTTTTTGCCATTCACAAGTGACTCAGAAAATACTGGCATACTGACGTGGTTATGGCAGAAACTAATGGAAAACAAGAGATATAAATTAATGTTAACCCATGATGGTTGGTTGTATTGTGATATTAGGAAGTGAGGTTTGGCTCAGTATACAGCAGAATTCTCTACGTGTTTGATAGTGTAAGTGAAAGTTTGCTTAACCTTTATTGTTTTAAATACACAAAATATAGTTGCTAGGTTAATGAATAAACTACATATCAGTGATTGCCACATTTATTGGACTGAGACACTAGTGTTCTATGGAAAAGGTTTAATTGTGGATGGATCAGGGTTAGAGGAGAGCTTGATGATGGAGAGAAACTCTGACAAGTACTACCATGCATCTTGATGAATTTTAGGCTGAAGTCTCTGATTTGTTACCTTTTCTAGTTGTACACCAAAGTCTAGAGCTTGCTGTTCATACTCGTTCTACTTTTATTCTTGTCAGCAAAAATTAGGTCTATTTATTCCCTCATTCACTGGAGAGGAGAGAGCAAAAAGCAGTTGCCAAAACAAAATTAGAAAAAAAAAACAAACAACAATAGGAACTTGCATCTACAGAGTGCCTGCAGCCTGCTAGGCCTTATGGTCAGTATTTTACATAATTTAAAATCCTCACCGTAATCCTTTAAGATTGGAGTCATCTGTTTTGCAAACTTCAGCCTAGAGAGATTAAGTATTATCTTGCTTCGGGTGACAGTGTGAGGACTAGGAGAGCCAAGATTCATTATTGAATATATACACAGATGTAACAGTAAGTGGTGGAAAATGCAACCTAGACTGCTTGCAACAAAAGGGGAATTTATTGTCTCTCCTGACAGTTCAAGTAAAAGCTTTACTTAGGAGTTCATATCATTCTTTTGGGATATGATCCTTCTCTGTCTACTCAATGTAGTTTTGCAGTGTTCTAGAACTTTGGTCTTAGGCTCCCTGTAGAGGTGAGGTGGCTTTAGCAGCTCCCAGATTCTGGTCCATTAGGACTGTGTGAACTATGTGCTGGGCCTCTGAAGGGGCTCTAAGGGTCACTGGAATGGGCTTCACTCAATCTTATGTCCACCTCCTGAGGGGAAGTATGTGGATCGGCTTAGTTTACTAGGATTCTGGATTCAGCCCTAGATCCCCCAACCAGGTCATGGGAGAAGACTGTGGATCGAACCATGAGTTGTCAACAAATCGAGGAATAGGTTCTGGAAAAGCAGCCAAACTGCAGAGTGGTTGCTTGAGATAGAATTAAGTAAGCTGTGAGCAGTAAAAGTTGAGAGGGGTGCACCTGTGTGTGTATTTGTAATCTTCTGAGTGGGGGTGAAAGGAGGTGCTAGGGAAAAGACAGTTGGAGCTCCCTGATCTGGACTCCTAGGTGGTAACATCAGGGAGCCATGGTGGCCTAAGCCGTAGCCTCTAAGGGGAAGGGAGTAGGGCAGGAAGAGAAGACAGAGGCAGTCTGTTTCTAGCAGATTTGTGTGTTGCAAACTAGCTAGCTGTTCATCATTTAGGGAGTGTTTCTTTTTGGTCTTTAAGCCCTACTTTAAAGCATGCGTATTATTATTTTCATGATTGCATTCTCTTTGCGTTAGTATTGAGTAGGTCCAACATTAAAATTTGACAGAATTTTGAGTTAAGTTTTGAGTCAAGTAAAGCTGGCCCTGAGTGAGGATCAGGGGCCCAAATGTGACTGTGCCAGTTTAGAGCAGTGTACCCTCCCTTCTCTGGCCAGGGCAGCTGGCCAGGCACTTAGGGGTGAAGGCGATACTGGTGGAGGAAGCGTATTGACTGCTGTGTGTTCAGCATGCTTCCTTCTGTCGCTGGAGTTCTACCTTCACAGTCCTTTGTCTTATCTTAAAGAACTTAATGAATTATTTTCTTCCCTGTACATTGGCTGCTTTCTTCATGACTCACTTTTACCCCTGAGTACATCTTCATCCCTGGTGGCTCAGACGGTAAAGCATCTGTCTAGAATGCGGGAGACCCAGGTTTGAGCCTTGGGTTGGGAAGAACCCCTGGAGAAGGAAATGGCAATTTCCAGTACTATTGCCTGGAAAATCCCATGGACAGAGGAGCCTGGTAGGCTACAGTCTATGGGGTGACAAAGAGTCGGACACAACTGAGCGATTTCACTTTATATCTTCATCAGATGTGATAACTGTGACTCTTGTATGGTGAAGTAACACTCTGCCTAACAGCCTGGTTGTTTGAAGCAGAGTGCTGTATCATCTTAACCCATTTTTGCCCCTTTATCTAAACTCATATTTAAGTACTTAGGAGGTATATGAGGTGAAAGATTTAGCAGTGATCTGCTTCAGAAAGAACAGGATGCTTTGGGTTCTTTGGAGGTTTATGTACAGAAAATTTTAGTACACAGAGAACTGATTTCTGTGAGACTGTATTCCACTCTTAGCTCTGTCACTTTCTGGCTTTGAAGTTTGGAGTAATTCCTTTCAGTTTGACCTTAATTTCCTTATCACTAAAATTGGAATATTACAATAAAGTGATTTTATTAGCTTCTCTTGTTACTCAGTAGGACACTTTTAAAGGTAAAATGAATAATATAAAAGTACTTTTATGATTAGAAAGTATCATAAATTTTTTTGGGGGGGAATATAAACTTGGGTAATGAAGACATTATTGTTGTTGAAGGCATAGAATACATGGTGAAAATGGAAATGAAAACAATAATGAAATGAAAACTTTGTATATCTAAGTTATGGGTTGCCATCTAAGTTGTTTGCATATCTAAGTTTTGGGAGAAAGTGGTATAGAAAAGAAGAGTCTGAAAGGTTCTGGTGAACAATGAGAAATTTTGTTATATATCATGAAACTTAGCCACCAAATTCACATAGATGTATTTCATATATATATACACAAATTTTACTCTCTAATGCTCCAAAAGACATTCTTTCCCACTAGGTATGTAATAAAGATTGTGTATGTGTGTGCTCTCAGTCACTCAGCTGCATACTACTCTTTGTGGCCCCATGGGCTGTAGTTTTCCAGGATGCTCTGTCCATGGAATTTTCCAGGCAAGAATACTGGAGTGAGTTGCCATTTCCTCCTCCAAGGTATCTTCCCAGCCCATGGATTGAACCTGTATGTCTTGCGTCTCCTGGGTCTCCTGCATTGCAGGCAGATTCTTCACCCTGCACTATCCTTACCCTAATAAAGATTATGTGATTATAAAATATTTTTACTGATAATTTTTGAACGTATGTTTTAAGGACTGTTCTCTTATATAGCAAGTTTTGAGTATAGTTTTTCTTTTTGAATATTTTTTATGAAGAGAGAAAAAATATTCTTGCTCTCTGAGCTGGCTGGCCTAATTGGTGAGGGCATGATTTTAAGGTTTGCATTGATGTGTTTACTTAACCACTCCACAGTTCTTTGAGCGTCTACTATGTGTTCGTGCCACGGCCGAGGCTGGGTACACTGGTGGGCACAGATATGACTATTATGACAATTAAGGAGCAGTAGTCTTTGCATAGCTCCACATTTAGCAACTTACGGGTGAAGCCATGTCTATTTTGTGACTGACCTTACCCCTGTGGCTTGGCAAATCTCAAAGCTGAAGCCTGCCTCTTAAAATTTGTGGGTCCACAATGCAGTGTGTCAGCAGTCTTTCCATATCCTTGAGTATACACACAAAAGACTAGAAAGAAGCCTACCAAAGAAGAACTATGCAGAGATATTCCACAATGATAGTAATATCCCACCAAGTGGAAATTCCCAGAAGTTGAGTAATTGAAAGTGTAAACAAGTTGGGTAGAGGAGGGAGTGTGTTTATTTTTTGGAAGCTCACTTGTTTTCTTTTGGAAGCAGAGGGTTAGGAGATGTCCTCACAGAGGACAGTGTATGGAAATATGCCTGCACAACCTCAGCATCGTGTGCAGAGGCTCTGGGTTTTGGCCACAGATTTGTATTGGCTGCGACTTGCAGCTGCTTATCAACAGCTCTTGGTGCCGAGTCTAATCTGCCTCCTCTCTGCTGCTTCAGTGGAGCTCTTTGTCTTGAGTAGTGGGCAGCCACTAGGTAGGGGATCTGGAGAGGGAGCCAGGAATCGGGGTGGACCTTGACCAGCACCCAAACTGCCCCCACACCTGCATCCTGGAAGCAGAGCAAATTCTATTCCTGGCTCTTGGGTCAATCATTTTGAAGGGGAGCAACAATTTTGTCATTTCAATATACTTATTGCCCTACTAGAGAATGGAGATTCCAAAAATATCTGTTAAATGGGATATACAACACTTGTAGTAAGAGAATTAAGCAGAAAAGTAATTTTAGAGGTGTGTAAACTTTTTTGAAGCAACGTCAAAATTGCCAAGCTTCAAAAATAGAAATTTAGGAAACTGTTTTAGTCAAGTCAGTAACATTTTATGCCCATTTCTTATTTAAGCAAAGGATATTCATGGACTATATAGCATAATATTTAAGATTACCCACTTTGGAACCTGATTGCCTGAGTGTCAATACTGGTTCTAACACTTTCTTAATGGCCCAACCACATTCCTTCAGTTTCCCCATCTGGTGGGATGATTCAAATATCTATCTTGGATGTTTCTTTTGAGGAATATTAAGTTAAAGAGCTTAAAAGAGTGCCTGGCATACTAAAAAAAAAAAAAAAATTCACCTTAGATTTTATTACTGTCATCATCATCATCAATTTTTTTTGGAGCAGAGAAATGTTTTTGCAGGGCCAACAAGAGGAACGGGTGGCTTATACCCCAAAACCCCAAACTCCCCGTTGCTTTTCAGGGAGAAGTTTTTGTAGGTGTAATTTGGGTGTGTGACTTTCCTTTGATTGGCTTGTGATGAGGTCAGAGAGTGGTGTTCCGGGAATCTTGTGCTCAGCCTTAAGTTACCATCCTTCATCTTGGTTTGGGCCTTAGTTTCAGCTCTCAGGACTTAATGAAGCACAAGTTCTTGATGTCTTGTCGCAGAAAGAATTCAGTCAGAGACAAAGTGATAGGTAAGAAGTGGTCTTATTTAGAGAGATACACACTCCATAGACAGAATGTGGTCTGTCTCAGAAGGCAAAGGGCCTGGGGAGGGAAGCACATTCCACAGAGAGAGTGTGTGGGCCAACTCAGAAGGCGAGAAGTCATCATCAGCATTAGTACTGAACTGAATTAAACAATGTTTGCAGAATATCCTCACCCGTGCTGTTATCTTTTAAAATTTCTAATTGCATTATCTTTTACTTCAAAATAAAATGAGCAGAGGGTAGATAATAGGGTGCCTAAAATAGATCAGCATGTCTGCTGATTAACAAAGACCATGGCAAGCACTATAAAGAACATGATTCAGTGTTTATGAAAACAAGAGGAGAGATACATTGATTCCTAAGAATCAGAATCTTAGGATGAATGACAAAAACAAAAACAAAAACACTATGAAAGTGAGGGTGGAGGTGGGAGCTAGAGTGAATGTGTGAAAAGGATTCAGTTTTTGGTATAAAATACCTAAAACAATCTGTGGAAAATGCATTTGACATTTTTTAGGGAGCTTGGAAACAAACTGTAGAATAGTTCCTAAAGAGATGGGAATACCAGATCACCATACCCTCCTAAGAAATCTGTATGCAGGTAAAAAGCAACAGTTAGAACTGGACTTGGAAAAACAGACTGGTTCCAAACTGGGAAAGGAGTACATCAAGGCTGTATATTTATCACCCTGTTTATTGAACTTACCTGCAAAGTCCATCATGCGAAATGCTGAGCTGGATGAAGCACAAGCTGGATTCAAGATTGCTGGGAGAAATATCAATAACCTCAGATATGCAGATGACACCACCCTTATGGCAGAAAGAGAAGAGGAACTAAAGAGCCTCTTGATGAAAGTGAAAGAGGAGAGTGAAAAGGCTGGCTTAAAACTCAACATTCAAAAAAGGAAGAATATGGCATCTGGTCCCATTACTTCACGACAAATAGATGGGGAAACAAAGGAAACAGTCACAGACTTTATTTTCCTGCAGTCACAGACTATTTTCCTGGGCTCCAAAATCACTGCAGATGATGACTGCTCCCATGAAATTAAAAGGAGCTTGCTCCTTTGAAGACAAGCTATGACCAACCTAGACAGCATATTAAAAAGCTGAGACGTTCCTTTGCCTTCAAAAGTCTACCTAGTCAAAGCTATGGTTTTTCCAGTAGTCATGTATGGATGAGAGAGTTGGACTATAAAGAAAGCTGAGCACTGAAGAATTGATGGTTTTGAGCTGTGGTGTTGGAGAAGACTCTTGAGAGTTCCTTGGACTGCAAGGAGATCCAACCAGTCAATCCTAAAGGAAATCAGTTCTGAATATTCATTGGAAGGACTGATGCTGAAGCTGAAGTTTCTGTTCTTTGGCCACCTGATGCAAAGAACTGACTCACTGGAAAAGACCCTGATGCTGGGGAAGATTGAAGTCAGGAGGAGAAGGGGATGACAGAGGACAAGATGGTTGGATGGCATCATGGACTGAATTGACATGAATTTGAGCAAGCTCCAGGAGTTGGTAATGGACGAGGAAGCCTGGCAGCATGCTGCAGTCCACGGGGTCGCAAAGAGTCAGACCTGAGCGACTGAACTGACTGAGGGAACTTGGAAGAGTTGGGGAATTTGGGGGCATTGGTGAAACAGCTTAACTCCTAGAGAGATTTAATCTCAGTTAAAATATGAAAACTCTAATTTGAGAATGAGATTAAAGTGAGAATTGACCAGAAAGTTGGAGAGTGTGATCTATACCCTCAATAAGTGTTCAATCCCATGAAACTTGGTAATGTCTTGTCTTGTAGTAGCACTCAGATATGGAAACGAGATCATTAGAACTAAAGAGAGCTAGGGAGGCTCGTTGACTCCTAAAGAATGTTTTCTGCCTAAAAGATATAGAAAAGGAAATCTGTACTGCTTCATCTGCATTTGACGCATGTTAAGTAAATGCACTACTGCCACTTAGAATAGTCATTTACCTATGAATTTTAGATAACATTTTTTCTTTTCTTTTTGTTGATGTTTAGTTCTCCTTTGCCTAGGTAGTTGCAAATCTATTTAAACCCCTAGGCTTTTTCAAGCCCTTGTCAACAGGGTTAAGGCCTTTTAGAGTCCTGTTGTACAGGGCATGGGGCTCCTTGAAATTTTCTCAACTGTTAGCTCACTTGCAGAATTGCCCTTAGGCTAGTCAGTGCAAAGGAAAGCCTTCTAAACTTGAGCAGGGACTTCACGTCCAATTTAAGGTTTGGATCTCGTTCTCTTTCACCTTATTCTAGCTTTAATTGAAATAAACTTCCCTTTTCCATGGGTTATACCTGTGAAAATATTTGTTCTACAGATATAATTAAACATTCTTCTCAACTCTCAGAGAAGCTGTTTGTACTGCAGGGTTGAATCTTGCAGAAATAAGTGTTCATATAACTATAATAATGCAGTTTTTTTGTCCTGACTGGATGCTTCTACTGACATGGGTCTTTGTAATTCTGGTGGCTGCAGGTGTCTTCATAAGCTCCTCTCCATTTACAAAATAAGTTTTTTGAGATGTCATTTTGCTGCACTGTTTGACCGGGTTCATGTCTTAATAAAAGGGAACTTTAAAAAACAAGCTTTTATAGCACATGCAATCTTAAATACAGATCCATTCAAAAAAGGGGATGTGTACCTTGACTGTCCTCTGCTCCAAAATTATGACCAGGTTATTTGGAAAGCAGATTGATCTTTATATATTTCACAACAAACATATAAGGGATATTCAATCAGAAAAAGATTAATAATTGAGAATGGCAGAACTATGTATAATAGACCATATACTTAAATGTATACAGGAATTATAAGTTTTAGCTAGTGTGGTTCCAATTATGGCTTCCAGTCTTCTTGCATGAGGGAATTGGACAAACCCATAACCAGATGCAAATATTTCTTGAAGAACCAGGTGCTCTGACTCCTTGCTCTTAAGGCAAAGTCTCTTGGATTCTGAGTGTAGATTGTGTCCTTTCCTAGTCAATTCTTACCAGGAATGAAGATCCTAGGGTAGGCCTGCTTTTAAATATGCTGTCTAGGTTGGTCATAGCTTTTTTTCCAAGGAGCAAATGTCTTTTAATTTCATGGCTGCAGTAACCATCTGCAGTGACTTTGGAGCCCCCCAAAATAAAGTCTTTCATTGTTTCCCCATTTATTTGCCATGAAGTGATGGGACCGGATGACATGATCTTAGTTTTCTGAATGTTGAGTTTTAAGCCAATTTTTTCACTCTCCTCTTTCACTTTCATCAAGAGGCTCTTTAGTTCTTCTTCAATTTCTGCCATAAGGGTGATGTCATCTGTATACCTGAGGTTGTTGATATTTCTCCCAGCAGTCTTGATTCCAGCTTGTGCTTCATTCAGCCCAGCATTTCTCATGATGTACTCTGCATATAAGTTAAATAAGCAGGGTGACAGTATACAGCCTTGACGTACTCCTTTCCCGATTTGGAACCAGTCTGTTTGCCGACCAACGTCCGTCTAGTCAAAGCTTTGGTTTTTCCAGTAATCATGTATTGATGTGAGAGTTGGCCTTTAAAGAAAGCTGAGTGCTGAAGAATTTATGGTGAGAGTTGGCCTATAAAGAAAGCTGATGCTGAAGAACTGACGCTTTTGAACTGTGGTGTTGGAGAAGACTCTTGAGAGTCCCTTGAACTGCAAGGAGATCCAATCAGTCAATCATAAAGGAATTCAGTCCTGAATATTCATTGGAAGGACTGATGCTGAAACTCCAATACTTTGGCCACCTGATGCAAAGAACTGACTCACTGGAAAAGACCCTGATGCCGAGAAAGATTGAAGGCAGGAGAAGAAGGAGACAACAGAGGATAAGATGGTTGGATGGCATCACTAACTCGATGGACATGTGTTTGAGGAAGCTCTGGGAGTTGATGATGGACAGGGAAGTCTGGCGAGCTGCAGTCCATGGGTCTGCAAAGTGTTTGACAGGACTGAGCGACTGAACTCAACTGAGTGGAGGCCTGGGAATTGCTTGGAGGGCTGTTGTTCACTTCTTAGTGAAGAAAAGTACATAGGGCAGTGCTTTGGATTTCCCACAAGTACATGCTGTTCACTGAAGTATCTATTTAAGATCTTCCCTCTTCTCTGGGCAGTTTACTCACAGCTTGGAGTCTGGACAGCCGTAGATAGAAGCACTCTATCCAACCCCATCACTCATTCATAATTACACCACAAGTTTCTGTGGTTGCCAGCACGTTTTAGAAAAGCACGTAATTTTATTCAGTGTCTCATGTTGCTTTCAAATATAGTCAAGTAAAGAGGAGGAGAGAAGCGAGTGGCAGGATGTCATATCAGTGTTTATTTTTCCAGGTGCTGATTCCTTGAAAGCAGTGAGAAGTTTCCTTTGAGGTGGAGCCTTATAGTTGTTGACATCCTCATCTATTGTTGTTGGGATTACAGCCCTACCAAGCGTTGTCTTTTATGTGAGCAGTGTCAAAAAGGATATATCTATTCTGTACATTATGGCAAGAGACTTAAACTTTAATGACAGCATGTCAAATATAATATCCTTTTGAGGTTGTTAAAATAGGAGATACCAGTCTAAATTATTAGCCCTTTACTTTCAGCAGTACCTTGTTGGGGCGGGCAGCATTTCTGTGTGGATTCATATGCTTGATTAAGATTCCTGTTAGAGCCGATGAGCAAGTGGCCTCTTCATTCACCAAGATGTCTATGGGCAGAACTTGTATCAGTTCTTTCCTGTTAATTTGGTTAAGTTCGCCAAGCATTTAGTACCTGTCCATTTGTGTCAGTCAGTGTTTTTAACCCAGAGAGCAAAAAGATGAAAAAGTTGACTATTCAAGGATCTAAAGAAGTGAAAGTGAAAGTTACTCAGCCGTAAGTTACTATACAGTCCATGGAATTCTCCAGGTCACAATACTGGACTGGGAGCCTTTCCCTTCTCCAGGAGATCTTACCAACCCAGGGATCGAACCCAGGTCTCCCACACTACAGGTGGATTCTTTACCAGTTGAGCCACCAGGGAAGCCCAAGAATACTGGAGTGGGTAGCCTGTTCCTTCTCCAAAGGATCTTCCTGATCCAGGAATTGAACCAGGGTCTTCTGCACTGCAGGTGGATTCTTTACCAGCTGAGTTACCAGGGAAGCCTGTAAGGTATGATTCAGAGTAGGGGATACAGTGAGAGATGGACAGGGGGAAAGGACAGTCACTTACTCTTTGGGGGATTAGTTAGATCTTTCTGGAACAGAATGACAACCATGGCAAAATTCCCTAAAATGAGCACACAGTGCTCATGGGAAAATGAGGAAGTAGTGGTGCTGATTGTAAATGAACTCTCTCCCTACCCCGCAAAAAGAAAAGAACTCACCAAAGTTACAATTTTAGCATTTGTCAGTTTCCACCTTGTATATAGCCCCCACTATGGCTGATTTCAAATACTAATATGATATTACAGGCACAGAATTGGGAAGAGGTTCATGGTAGCATAGCACTGAATAGTATTTGCACCATACAGATACAGGAGAAAGAAATACCCTTAAAAGATAAATATGGTATTAATAATAGTAAAGTATAGTAAAATAATTAAGAGATGAAAAGTTTTAATACTTCTAAATATAATTTAGAACTAACACCACAAAAAGATGTCCTTTTCATTATAGGGGACTGGAATGCAAAAGTAGGAAGTCAAGAAACACCTAGAGTAACAGGCAAATTTGGCCTTGGAATGCGGAATGAAGCAGGGCAAAGACAAATAGAGTTTTGCCAAGAAAATGCACTGGTCATAGCAAACACCCTCTTCCAACAACACAAGAGAAGACTCTACACATGGACATCACCAGATGGTCAACACCGAAATCAGATTGATTATATTCTCTGCAGCCAAAGATGGAGAAGCTCTATACAGTCAACAAAAACAAGACCAGGAGCTGACTGTGGCTCAGATCATGAACTCCTTATTGCCAAATTCAGACTGAAATTGAAGAAAGCACGGAAAACCACTAGACCATTCAGGTATGACCTAAATCAAATCCCTTATGATTATACAGTGGAAGTGAGAAATAGATTTAAGGGCCTAGATCTGATACAGTGCCTGATGAACTATGGAATGGGTTCATGACATTGTACAGGAGACAGGGATCAAGACCATCCGCATGAAAAGAAATGCAAAACAGCAAAATAGCTGTCTGGGGAGGCCTTACAAATAGCCGTGAAGAGAAGCGAAAAGCAAAGGAGAAAAGGAAAGATATAAGCACCTGAATGCAGAGTTCCAAAGAATAGCAAGAAGAGATAAGAAAGCCTTCTTCAGTGATCAATGCAAAGAAATAGAGGAAAACAACAGAATGGGAAAGACTAGAGATCTCTTCAAGAAAATTAGAGATACCAAGGGAACATTTCATGCAAGGATGGGCTCGATAAAGGACAGAAATGGTATGGACCTAACAGAAGCAGAAGATATTAAGAAGAGGTGGCAAGAATACACAGAAGAACTGTACAAAAAAGATCTTCACGACCCAGATAATCATGATGATGTGATCACT
>SJYT01002660.1:174716-190074 GCA_006410635.1 Cephalophus harveyi | reverse complement strand
GGGCTCCAAACTCACTGCAGATGGTGACTGCAGCCATGAAATTAAAAGACGCTTACTCCTCAGAAGGAAAGTTATGAACAACCTAGATAGCATATTCAAAGCAGAGACATTACTTTGCCAACAAAGGTCCGTCTAGTCAAGACTATGGTTTTTCCAGTTGTCATGTATGGATGTGAGAGTTGGACGGTGAAGAAAGCTGAGTGCCAAAGAATTGATGCTTTTGAACTGTGGTGTTGGAGAAGACTCTTGAGAGTCCCTTGGACTGCAAGGAGATCCAGCCAGTCCATTCTGAAGGAGATCAACCCTGGGATTTCTTTGGAAGGAATGATGCTGAAGCTGAAACTCCAGTACTTTGGCCACCTCATGTGAAGAGTTGACTCATTGGAAAAGACTTTGATGCTGGGAGGGATTGGGGGCATGAGGAGAAGGGGATGACAGAGCATGAGATGGCTAGATGGCATCACTGACTCGATGGACATGAATCTGAGTGAACTCCGGGAGTTGGTGATGGACAGGAAGGCCTGGCGTGCTGCGATTCATGGGGTCACAAAGAGTCGGACACGACTGAGCGACTGAACTGACTGGACTGAATTGAAATATAATTTATTCAAATTTAAGTCTTTATGATTTCATTTTAAATGGCTGTAAGGAACAACTGGCTTGCAAACTTGCTGAAAAATTTAACTTCTAAGTACTGGTATGGCCTTGCTCCAGCATACTACTCAATGCGTTATAATCTTGGATATGGGTGTGAGGGACACAATGAGTGAATCGTCTTTAATTATGGGGCCTTTATAGAACAGTCTTTCCAAACATCATAATTCCAATTTTTCATTTTATTAAAAAAAAATTTAATTGGTGGGTAGTTGCTTAATGATGTTGTGTTGGTTTCTGTTGTACAGTGTCATGAATCAGCCATGTGAAAGTGTTAGACACTCCGTCATGTCTGACTCTTTGTGACCCCATGGACTGTAACCAGCCAGGCTCCTCTGTCCTTGGAATTTACCAGGCAAGAATACATGTATCCCCTCCTTTCTGAACCTCCCTCCCACTCTCCATTGCACCCCTCTAGGTGGTCACAGAGCACCGGGCTGAGGTCCCTGTGTTACATAGCGGCTTCCCACTAGCTGGCTGTTTAACACATGGTAATGTACGTATGTCAGTGCTACTCTCCCAGTTCATCTCACACCCTTCTTCCCCAGCTGTGCCCAGAAGTCCGTTCTCTACATGCATCTCTATTCCTGCCCTGCACACAGGCTCATCAGTATCATTTGTCTATATTCCACATATATGCATTAATATGTGATATTTGCTTTTCTCTTTCCCAAACTAGAATTTAGTATGAGAAAGACTAGTCCATCTTGAAACCCTTTTACTGAGGATTTGGTTATCAACAAGGTTTAGGTTCATCAATATAAAATGCTGATGTCAGAGGCTTTGGAATGTCCACCGTGGAGCCTAATTTCAGGAAGACTCCTGAGAACACTGTATTTCTGCTTAATTCAAGTTACCTCACTGTCCAGGGTACACATCTTTAGTCGTAGGTGGTGTCAGTTCAGACTCACCTTAAGAGACTGTTAGAGCCCTGCTAATCTACTTAAAGAGTGAGCTTTTCAATGCCTTTGAATTATGTACATTTTTATGCTAAGCACAATCTTTTCCAGAATATTACACAGTAGGTAGTGGGTTTTCAGCCACTATGGCTTTGAAATTATTATATAATCCTGTTAATAACACACTGCTTGTGGCCTCTCCAGCATTTGTGTTACTCAGAAATATTTGAAGAATAAATATCAGTGATAGTGAATGGATTTGTATCACATTCTGCTGTGCATTGTTGCTTTGGTAAATTTTTTTTAATGTATATGAAATTAACTACAAAATCTATCTTTTTATATAAAATATATATCTTAATTTATTTGAGGTCTTGGTTTAATGATCTTTTGTTATTATTTTTTATTGAATTATACAGTTTAGCTTAAGTTACTTTTCTGGTTCTTTGATATAAACATTTTTTCATTAAATTAATCTCTACCAGTGTCACACAAATGAAATGTTTTAACACATGCTCTTTTATATTTATTTCTATAAGCAAGAATATTCCATGTTCTAAAAAATGTCCCCTAGGTTAATCCTGCTAAATGAAAACTCCTGCGCATTCCTGTCTGCTTTTGTTAGGCTCTGCCCACAATGAATTTAGTGTTTAAAAGTAAGATGTGCATACTTTAGAGTACGTTGCAAGATATTTTTTATGAAATTGGCAGATCATGAATATCAGTTCAGTTCAGTTCAGTCGCTCAGTCGTGTCCGACTCTTTGCGACCCCATGAATTGCAGCATGCCAGGCCTCCCTGTTCATTACCATCTCTCGGAGTTCACTCAGACTCATGTCCATCGAGTCCGTGATGCCATCCAGCCATCTCATCCTTGGTCGTCCCCTTCTCCTCCTGCCCCCAATCCCTCCCAGCATCAGAGTCTTTTCCAGTGAGTCAACTCTTCACATGAGGTGGCCAAAGTACTGGAGTTTCAGCTTTAGCATCATTCCTTCCAAAGAAATCCCAGGGTTGATCTCCTTCAGAAAGGACTGGTTGGATCTCCTTGCAGTCCAAGGGACTCTCAAGAGTCTTCTCCAACACCACAGTTCAAAAGCATCAATTCTTCGGTGCTCAGCCTTCTTCACAGTCCAACTCTCACATCCATACATGGCCACAGGAAAAACCATAGCCTTGACTAGACGGACCTTTGTTGGCAAAGTAATGTCTCTGCTTTTGAAAATGCTATCTAGGTTGGTCATAACTTTTCTTCCAAGGAGCAAGCGTCTTCTAATTTCATGGCTGCAGTCACCATCTGCAGTGATTTTGGTGGGATACTGTGTATGTTTGTATGTGTGTGAGTTTTGATTGAGTTTTATAATATATAGCAAAGTACCAACAGTGCCCAAGTGACTTATTTTGGCAAAATTGATTTCTCTCTGTATATCTTATATAAAATCTTTCATCTCATATCTGGGGAAAATCTATCTTCCCTCATATAGGACAATTTCAAGAACTTGGAAGCATTCCAAACTTAACAATGTGAAACTAACAAAATTCTTCCAGTCTGTTCAGAAGAAAATACAGGTTTTAATTCTTCTCAATTAGTAGTCTCTCATTCTTGAATAAACAAAGTGAGAAAAAAGAGACAAATATTATTAAGTATTATAAATGTGTACAGGTATACCTCAGATACTATTGGTTTGCTTCCAAACCTCTGCAATAAACTGAACAGTGAAATACAGAATCACATGAATTGTTTTGTTGCTCAATGCATATGAAAATTATGTTTATACTATACTGGAGTTTATTAAGTGTGCAGTAGCAGCATGTCTAAAAAAACAGTGTACATACCTTAATTAACAGATATCTGATTGTCATCTTCTGAACCTTCAGTGAGCTGTAGTAGTAACATCAAAGATCACTGATCCCAGATCATCATACATATAATAATAATGAAAAAAATTGGAAATATTGTGAGAATATTATGAGAAAATGTGACACAATGGCATGAAGTAAGTAAATACTGTTGGAAAATGGCGCTGAAAGATTTGCTCAATACAACATTGTCACAAGCCTTCAGGTTGTAAAAATAATCTCAATATCTGACAAATATAGTAAAGTGCAGTAAAATAAGTTATGCCTATAGTACATAATTGAAACTTTGTTTTTTGCACTTACGGGGTCATAGAAAAGAGGCATATGTTAATATAAACTCTCAGGGATTTACTTTATAAAATCAATTTATGCTGTATGACCTGGGATCAGTAGACTTTAAATTCAATCTCTTATCTTTATGCCTAGAATACTCTAGCAATTAATTGTTATTCACAAAGATGACTGACTTAGCTGTATAATCAAAGATTTAATTATGCTGGATATATTGCAATTCAGAAGGTTGGAAAGCTTACCACTAGTGGTCACAGTGATTCACGGTGATTAAAATTAAAGACTCCCTCCCCTCCTAATTCTGAGTTAACCACATGATTGTATAACTTGGGACAACTCATTTTACAGCATCTGTTTTTGAGAGACAAGTTCCACTTTGTTATTTTATATCTCAGCACTGTTTATGCAGCAGGGCCTGATAAAGATCTCTAATTCATTTCTCCCTGTATTTAGCCACTTTTTCACTGAAGCCTGATGATATGACACAACAATTTTTATCTGAGCATCAGGAATTTACCTGATTCTGTGTCAGTAACTGAAGCCTTTGCTGTATATTTCTCTGGGCTGTTTATGTGTCCAGTCTAGATGTTGATTTCGAGGGCAAAAAAATAGCCGTTTTAATGTTTTAGGTCCATTAACCTAGGATGACATTTATAGGAAGTATTATTTCCAATAACTAATATTTTAGTGTTTACTGGGACTAGCTCTGAGCTAAGAACTTTATTATAAACCTCAGCTCAGTAGTTTCAAAATGCACATAACCACTCATTTTGTGAGTACCAAATTCAATGTAGTTGGTAGCAACCAGTTTTTTACAAACTAAAATAGAAGTGAATATAACAACTATAGTAAAAATAAGCATGCATTTCATAAAGGAAGTATTGAAACTTTGGTTTTAATTAAATAGATTTATTTACCTTTATGTTTCTGTGTATAATATGAGAGACCAAAAAAATTGGGAAAGCCTCTACATTTTTTTCATATAATGCTCGCTACAATCCTATGAAGTAATGCAAAATCTGTGATACATCCAAGGTCAAGGGTTTATAAACTCCAGGGTCGTTCTTTAGCTATTATGTTCTGGCACTTCTAGTAGATTGCAAGAGCACAGGTTTTGCTTAATTTGGTAAATTACTGATTTAACTTACTGGGCCTCTTTCCTTGTCCTCCCTTTGGGAATAATGCCACCACTGCCACCGTAACTCTTTAAGTGTTGAAAGGGTCAAATAAGGTAATTTATATAGATATGCTTTTTTAACCTTAAAGGAGCTACAAAATAAGGTATTATTATTACTACAGTAACTTGCTCTCTGGCTCTTCAAATGCTTAGTTGACTGCCAGCTTTGACTAGAGATGATTGGATTTAAGTGCCTTTTAAAGTAGTCTACAATTCATTGTTTCATGAGTTGAGATCATTCCTGTTGAGTACTTTTTATAGTTTTTTGTCAAGATGTTGTGAATAAAGTAGCTATGAAGTAGTAGCTATAAAGTAGTTTATTTACAGTTTCTTTTCCTATTTTGGCATTACTCTGTATAAAACACAGAAGGCAAATACACTTTGGACATACCTATACAAGCTCATTATCCACATTTGTCTTCAAATAAGCCTGCCTCTTGGTTTTGAAGGAAAAATAACGCCGTGCAAATAAAACTTGATTTTCAACAAAAGTTTTAAATACCAATGGTGATAGTCAGTGGAAGATCTAAAAAGTTCTAAAAGAAAGATGTCTACGACCTATAGAAATACAACAGCAATGGAACAGAAAGCAAATGTAAAACCTCTAATTGACAGTAAAACTTTTGAGTGGAGGTGTTTTAATAAATAAAAGTAGCCAGTAAAGTAGCTAGTTGTCTCCTGCCTGTCTCCCCTCCTTCTGTCTCCATCTCTTTCTTTCCTGTTTCACTGTTTTTCTTTCTCTCACTCTCTCCTCCAAGTCTTCTGTCTTTCTATCTATGTGGCCCTCTGATCAAACTTCTTATTAAAATGTGTATTTCTGTGGTTTAGTTGCTGACTCGTGTCTGACTCTTGTGACCCCAACAACTGTAGCCCACCAGGCTCCTCTGTCCATGGGATTCTCCAGGCAAGAATACTGGAGTGGGTTGCCATTTCCTTCTCTAAGGGACCTTCCCCTCCCAGGGATTGAACCTGAGTTGCCTGCATTAGCAGGAGAGTTCTTTTTTACTCTGTATTTACCTTGTGGCCTAATTTTAAGATGTAATGATTAAAAGCATACATATTGTACACTTTACACATCAGTATGGAATAACCTCATGACAGTATACATTCAGAGCCTTAGAGTTATGAACGTTATCGTCCTTAAACAGATTTCTCAGCATTTGGAGGAACCGGCAGATATCTGGACAGAGGAGCATTCATGCTTCTCTTCTCTGCAGTCCCTTAGTCTAGTATTAAGTAAAAGAATAGGACGATATTGGGATGCAAATTAGCCAGAGGATGGCTCTTTGCCAAGTGTTGTTTATTGAGCTGAGTAAACATCTCCTGAGTGGGTTGGAGGGAGGTGTTAGTTTAACTGGGGAGGAGGAGCCCCCATACTCCAAGTGCTGAGCTTTCTCAAAGAAATACCCTAAATGTATATTCTTGGGCTCCTGAAGGGAGCGGCAGGCCTTCTGGAACTGTCCTGAAATTGGAAGTTGGGATCCTTTGAATGTAACTGTGGCTATGATTTATCTTTTTACAAATTGAGAAAAAGAAAATTTTAAGGAAATAGGATAACTGCAGTTGCAGGGGATTTATTCAAATCCCTATGATTATACAGTGGAAGTGAGAAATAGATTTAAGGGCCTAGATCTCATAGATAGAGTGCCTGATGAACTATGGAATGAGGTTCGTGACATTGTACGGGAGACAGGGATCAAGACCATCCCCCTGGAAAAGAAATGCAAAAAAGCAAAATGGCTGTCTGGGGAGGTTTTACAAAGAGCTGTGAAAAGAAGAGAGGCGAAAAGCAAAGGAGAAAAGGAAAGATATGAGCACCTGAATGCAGAGTTCCAAAGAATAGCAAGAGATAAGAAAGCCTTCTTCAGCGATCAACGCAAAGAAACAGAGGAAAAGAACAGAATGGGACAGACTAGAGATCTCTTCAAGAAAATTAGAGATACCAAGGGAACATTTCATGCAAAGATGGGCTCGATAAAGGACAGAAATGGTCTGGACCTAACAGAAGCAGAAGATATTAAGAAGAGGTGGCAAGAATACACGGAAGATAAAGCTGAAACTCCAGTAGTTGGGCCACCTCATGCGAAGAGTTGACTCATTGGAAAAGACTCTGATGCTGGGAGGGATTGGGGGCAGGAGGAGAAGGGGACGACCGAGGATGAGATGGCTGGATGGCATCACGGACTCGATGGACGTGACTCTGAGTGAACTCCGAGAGATGGTAATGAACAGGGAGGCCTGGCGTGCTGCGATTCATGGGGTCGCAAAGAGTCGGACACGACTGAGCGACTGAACTGAACTGAAGAGAACTAATTGTTTTACTTTCTCACACTTCAGCTTATAAACAGTATGCTAATAGCAAAGTACCCATACCTATTCATGAGAAAAATCCTCTAGAGAACTTAGGCTAGTCAACATGTTAAAAGACACTGTTAGAAAAAATACTTCAAAGTCTAAAGAAAAGTTTCTTTTTTTTCTTTTGGCCGTGCCATAGGTCATGTGGGATCTTAGTTCCCCAACCAGGGATTGAACCCACACCCCCTGCATTGAGAGTGCAGAGCTTAACCCCTGGAACGCCAGAGAAGTCACCAAATTTTTTTCTGAAGTATTCAGCAATTCATATTTAAAAATGATTATTCACAAAGTCCCCTCACACCACGTCCAGTTTGCTGAGATTTTACTCTGAGTTAGTTAGATCTGACAGAAGCTGAAGCTCCAATACTTTGGCCACCTGATACTAAGAACTGACTCATTAGAAAAGACCCTGATGCTGGGAAAATTCGAAGCAGGAGGAGAAGGGGATGACAGAGGATGAGATGACTGGATGGCATCACCGACTCGACAGATATGAGTTTGAGCAAGTTCCGAGAGTTGGTGATGGACAGGGAAGCCTGGCGAGCTGCATGCAGTCCATGGGGTTGCAAAAAGTCAGACGCGTCTGAACTGAACTGAGCTGAGCTGATAGAAAGGGAGGATTGAGTTAGTTAGATCTGATAGAAAGGGAGGGGAAAAAAGTCTTATGATAAGTGACCATCACTTAAACTTTGGGTCTAAACTAATAGAAGAGGGCTCATCAAAATATGCATGAATTCATCCTGCGAGAGAATGTGTGATAAGAGTGATGGGATAATGAGAAATAAAGGACAGGAAGTGGAAGGATTCAGTGAAAACAAGAAAGCCATAGTATTTAATCCTATGAATTTCATTTTTGATGTTACTTGGTTAAGTGTGAAATTTTACCTTTACTTTTTTCAAAGCAAGATAAAAATCTCAAGTATTTAGAGCAATTTTATTTCCGTCTACTTTGTGGTAAAAATTTTATTTTTTCAATGTATAGCCAAGGATTATTAAGTTAAAAAATATTTTTAAAAGGCATTCACTTTAACGCCTTCCCTGGCAGCTGAAAGCTATTAAGATTAATGTTCTGTTATTGATTAGCACTTATATGTTTATTTGGTACCTCTGAGGTGATAATTTACTTGACTGCTGGTAGCATAGAATAGTCATCTCCAATTTTGACAATTACTATAAGGCAATTTTATAAGTGATTAGTCCCATGCTGTTGTGTGTGTGGGAGGGATATAGCATAGGGTTATTTTGTTACCCTTTTGGGATATTATCCTTTTTAGTTTATAAGTAATCTGATATTTGTTACTGTTAATGTTTTACTGATTCAAGAGTCATGCTGGCCTTCTTTAGTTTACTGTGATGCCAAGCATTATAAACATATTCTGAGTAAAAATTTCTGAGGGGAACTATCTTCTCCATTTATAAAGAATTTTTTTTTTAATAATATGAGAGCACTTCCACAAGCCACAGCTGAAAATGTCATGTTACATCATCATTAGCTCATTAGCATACCTTGTGTAACATTTATTTGGAAGCAGAGTTAGTTTACACAGTGTTTATTTGTTTAGAAGATTTTGAATTTCATAGGATAATAATAATTTTAAAGGCTGTGTAAGTGTTACTAGTGGTCAAGCTAAAGAAAATGATATTATTTCAAATATTGCTGCTTTAGGATCTTCTAGGACAAAGCTATGTAAGGATTAAATCTGGACTTGGTCTCAAAACCCCAAATATATTTCATTTTGACTTGATATTTTGTATTAAGAATAGTAATTTATTAAGTACTAATTATGTGTATAGCATTTAGTTAGAAACTGTCAAGCAAAGTATATGATAAATTCCTTACTAAATGAAGTATATAACAATCATAGGAAGACTTACAATATTCTTTGTTTTCTACTTCACTACTGGATAGGATTTTATGACTAGCTTCCTCTCTGTCTGACCTACTTTTCAACCTGGGGACTTAAGAAAATGTTTTTTTTTTTTTCCCAGCCATCAACATTACTGGAATCTAAGATGAGACTTCCTTATTAGGCCTGTTTCTCCCAAGGTTTTGGAGGACTCTCAGTGAATCTTTAAATAGACATTGAACATTTTCACTGTGGCATGTTTTAGGGACAGAGGACATGGTCCTTTACATCATGGACCTTTCATCATGGTCCCTACAGTCTAGGGTAGACTGATGTTAAACAGACTTATAAATCATTAAGTAACCATAAGGTTGTCAAGTTCTATAAAGCAGGGGTTCCCAGCTTCCTGGATCTAAAGCCTGATGATCTGAGGTGGAGCTGATGTAATAGTAATAGAAATAAATGAACAATAAATGTACTTGAATCATCCTGAGACCATCTCAACCACTATCCCTCTTCTGCCATCACACCACGCCTCTCAGTCTGTCGAAAAATAGTCCTCCATGAAACTGGTTCCTGGTACCAAAAAAACATTTGGGACCACTGCTGTAAAGAATTGTAGGGAGAAATATAAGGAGAAGTTCTCTCAGGAGAACTGCCCTTGCCTTGGAGTCATTGAGAACCCAAGCGTGAACGGGAGTTCTTGACTTGAAGAAAGCTGGATGAAAGATACCAAGTAAAGAGCACAGCTTGCTTGAAGTCGTGGAGACTGGAGAGACGATGGCATTTTGCAGCCGCTGGCTGAAGCCCACTATGGTTGGAGGGGAGACTGTAAAGAGGAGCTTGGCTCTAAGAAGTTGTGAGGATTTTCTTGTAAGGAAAAGGGGAAGCCAAAGTGGGAGAAAGACAGGATCAGATTTTCATTTTATAAGGATCATTCTGAGCACAGGTGTGAAAAATGGTTTGGATAAGGACAAATGGATTTGGAAGAGACAAGGTAGGAGGAAATTCTTGTAATCTCAGGAATGATAGTGGTCTAGTTGCAGGTAGGGTGGGAGAATAGATAGGCAGCAACAGTTAACATTTACTCATAGATTTGTGGGGACTTAGTGAGAGGGAAGGATGAGAGATGGTGCCCAAGCACCTGATTTGAACTGTAACATTTACCAAGATAGGAAACTTTAAAGTTGGATATTTTGGATCTTTGCCTCCCAGAAAATTTAAAAACAAATTTTCATGTTACTTTCCCCCTGCATAATTCTGTTTTATGCATCATGACTGCATATTCTTTTCAATATTGTTTCCCATTCTACTATGGTTTAAGGTATATGTGTTAGTATATGTGCATGTGTGTATGTTGAAAACTTAGTCACTAAAAATTACCGCTTTCAATTCCAAACAGCTGGTTCCTTACCCCTGCATGGGGAGATGCTGATTCTCTCTCCTTTATATTTTAGCTTCCTTGAGAGATAACCTTGACTCTTTTTGAAGTTCTTTTGTTAACTTTCTCTTTTTTAGAGCATATGCAAATACATATAGATGTCTATGTATGCCCCAACCCATCCACACATACACAATTTCTTTTAGATTGCATGGAATTGGTATATAATAAGATATGGAAAAGGAAGAAAATTTAAAAAAAAATTGTTTCCTCTAATGAGTTGTCTTAGAAAATGCACACATACTAGAAGGCTGAGAACTGAGAATTGTTTTTTTTTTTTTGAGGGGAGGCAATAGCAAAGATATTGTTATATAGATAAATATATTGTACCATTTGGCTGCTTACTAAAGTCAGAAAAACAAGAGTTCAACTCTTATTTTTCCCCACATACTTTCAGGGCATTATCACAGTTTTAATGTGAATTGCAAAGTGTAGGAGGTAGACTCTAATTCCCTTTCACACACATAAATCAAGTTTCAGGTTCTTTCGGAAATGTTTACTAGAAAACATCACGGGCAGACTTTAAAATGCTTTTGGATTGCATGACGGCATGGTGCCGCTTCGATTGAAGGCTTGTAATATTTTATTTTCTTTCCCAAAGAGTCAAGATAAATCCTGTAAACGTTTTTTCTTGTTTTGTTGTTTCTGCTGTTCCATTGTGTTTGGCCCTAACCTTTTACCCCCCAGGAAACAAAAGTGTTTTCTTACTCTGGGTGCCTGCTGAGTCCTCCAGCTGTTGGGCAGTGGTTTCAAAGCTGTTCCTTATTTACACACTGTAATTTTGGCTTGTCAGAAAACTTCCCAAGTCTTGTCTGCTGTTCCCAAGTCTTGTCTGCAGAGTAATAATATGAACGGTAAAGGATGTGTTTTGAAGGGGAAATCTCTGTCAAAACTTACTAGAATGCAGCTTGTTTTATTATTTAACACAAAATCTCATATAATTAAATTATTTTGTTGTTGTTGTTTAGTCGCTAAGTTGTGTCCAACTCTGCGACCCCATGGACTATAGCTCGCTGACTCCTTTGTCGATGGGATTTCCCAGATAAGATTACTGGAGTGGGTTGCCCTTTCCTTCTCTAGGGGATCTCCTGACCCAGAACCTGAGTCTCCTGCACTGGTAGGCAGATTCTTTACCCCAGAGACACCAGGGAAGGCACATAATTAGATTATTGTATGCTTTTAAAAAACTGGTCATACAAAACAAAAACTCAAGCAAATTAATGAATAGCCTGTTCTAATATCTACTCCTTATCCCTTCACCATTAACAGAAAACATGTTTAACCATGTGTATATGCTAGGCACAGTTTTGGGGTCTATTTAGACTCTGTCCTCCAGGAACTTCGGTCTGTTGAAGGAAATAGACATGTAGAGAAATATTCTAATCCTTTTAGGAATGAAATGCTGAGAGAGGACAGATTGGGGAGAAACTGGCTTTCCCTGGAAAAGTGGAGAAATGTGTCACAGATGAGGGAACAGTTGTGTTAAGTCTTACTCTTAGAATTTCCAGATGAAGAGCAGGGGAGTGGCTTAAATATTTACAGTGTACCAGTTTGATAAATTTGATTATCGTGTTAGGTCGTGGCATTGTGAGAACATACTGAAGAGACAAATTACTCTATTGAGGAGTGGGTGGATGGATGAAGTTTACCTAGTAAGTGATACAGTTTTGAGATCTAAAGATGTGCAGGAATCAGAAGGATAAGAGAGAGCCAAGTAGGATTTTCTAGGCACAGGGAGTAGCCTGTGAAGAGGTCAGAGATAAAGCGGTAAGAACTGCATCTGGTGTTTTGAAGACAGAGATGAATGTGGCAGTTTGTGGGGGCTAGAATGGGTCATAAAACTCTTGGATCTTGTTCCAAGGGGTGTTGGAGACAACCTCATGCACTGAAGGATTTTAGGCAGGGGAGCGATAGGATCAGACTCCTGCAATAAAATGACTATGTTAAATTCATTAACAAAATTGGGAACACTGTGAATCAATTCATAGGAGATGCTTTATCACCCAGAACTCTTCCTGTCTTGGTGCTCAGTGCTTAGGCTCTTAGTCACTTATGCTTAGGCTTTGGTTAGCTTTTGTCATCCTTTGTGTGTGATAATTTTGGCTACCCTTGTCCTTTCTGCTATCAGCCATTCTCTTCCATATTCATCATGTTTGTGGTACACAGAGCCCTGGCCAGGAGGAAGGGCAATTGAGAAAGTAATAAGATAGTGAATTATATATTAATATAAGCCTAATGTATAAGTTGATGGTACATTTTGGTGTTCATATGAGTACTTGAGTCTGTCTAAATTAATCTGATGTTCTCATCACTGTTTTCCAGCTCGAGAATCAAATGCAGGTAAAATAATTGGAAATTATTGGTATAATCCAAACTACATTACAGTTGTCAAGTGTGGTTACATGGGAGCCAGGCTGCTTTTGTGTGCTTCTCATAAACATTCTTTCCGTATTCTTTATCAGCACATGATCCTGAGACACAAAAATCCATTGTGTCCCACTGGGAATGTGAGAAAATCAAACCTGTATGTTGGCTTTGCTCTCATTTTGCTCCTGGTTAGGAACTACTAACATTTCTATATTAATCACCCTGGTTTTGAACTGAGATAAATGTTTTCAGCAAGATGTGTCCTACATTTTCCTCAAATATATCACTGTACCCATACAAGATTATTTTAAATACAGATTACAAATAGATGTCTGTTTTCATGTGCCTGATGCTATGCTTTGTGGGTACTTGTTAGAAATGTTAATTTGATAGATATTAGCCTAATATTTAAGTATGTACATAGCACTTCCCCATCTGCCAGATATTTTATATAAGCTAACACATTTTATCTTCACTGCATCGTATGCTGCTAAGTCGCTTTAGTCATGTCCGACTCTGTGCGACCCCACAGATGGCAGCCCACCAGGCTCTCCCTCCCTGGGATTCTCCAGGCAAGAACACTGGAGAATTCTCCAGGCAAGAACACATTTCCTTCTCCAATGCATGAAAGTGAAAAGTGAAAGTGAAGTCACTCAGTCATGTCTGACTCTTCGCCACCCCATGGACTGTAGCCCACCAGGCTCCTCTGTCCATGGGATTTTCCAGGCAAGAGTACTGGAGTGGGGTGCCATTTCTTTCTCCACATCATGTGAGGAAGGTATTATTGTTATACACTCTTAAGAAGTGAATCCTGGTCCCCCTCCCCCATTCACGTTGAAGCCCTAACCCTTAATTTTACTATATTTGAAGGTAGAACCTTTAATGAGCTGATTAAAGATAAAAGAGGTCATAAGGATGGGGCCCTAATCCAATAGAACTGGTGTCCTTACAAGAAGAGAAAGACACCAGGGATGCAGGTTCACACAGAAAAAGCCACTTGAGGACACAGGAGAAGGCAGCCGTCTGCCAACCAAGGAGTGAGGCCTCAGGAGAACCTTGCTATCACTCTGATCTTGGACATCCAGCTTCCAGAACTTCAAGAAAATAAGTACGTTGTTTAGGTCATCTAGTGTGTGGTGTATAGTAATGGTGGCCTTTACATGTTAACACACAGATTTTTGCATATGAAGAAATAGAGGCACAGAGAAATTAAACAACTGACTCAAGGTCATACAGGTAGAAAATTATCTAGTCAGGGTTCATGGAAAGTGTGATTATTTAATCAGTGTGGTTAACCACTATGTTGTACTGGTTCTCAAGCAGACAGAGCCTCCCACTGCCTGGGCCTGGCTTCTGTGACTCCATCCTGCTTCTGGCATTTTCTCTTCCCTGCTTTCCTCTGCCTAGCTCTTTGCTTTCCAGTGCACAGTATCCATGGCATGTTTGCTTTGGGCCATACTGTACAGGAATGATAGATCTGCAGAATCTCTTACTTTTATCATGGTTAGTAATTTGTGTGGCTCAAGCAATTTCATGGTTCAGAATGAGCAGGGTCAGCAACACTGTTGAAATTTTTCTTGTCATACATTAACTTTTCAAATGATAGCAAAGCTCACCTTCATTTTCCCCCCAGCATTAGTCTCATTGTTTCTATTACAGGATGCCTTCATATTATATCCCTGCCATTTTTTGGAAAGGAATTTCTTTCCAAGGACAAGAAGGAAAGGAAGAAATTAGAAGAGAATTTGTTTGAATTAAAGTGTCCATGTTAATACCCAAGACTGGTCTAACTGATGAATTGAGCACTTTTTAATTAAAGTATGTTTAAAATAAAAATATTTTGAAGTATTTAAAGTACTTTGTTTAAAGTAAACAAAAGTAAACATATGTTAATATGTTAAAATGGTCTTTAAAATACGATAATGTTTTTGGTAGATGCTTATGTCTCACTGGGCTTCCCTGGTGGCTCAGAGGTTAAAGCGTCTGTCTGCAGTGTGGTAGACCTGGGTTCAATCTCTGGGTTGGGAAGATCCCCTGGAGAAGGAAATGGCAATCCACTCAGTGTTCTTGCCTGGAGAATCCCATGGATGGAGGAGCCTGGTGGGCTACAGTCCATGGGGTCACAAAGAGTCGGACACAACTGAGTGACTTCATTTATGTCTCATTAAACATGAAGAAATTGTGCAGTTATAAAAATGCAGTGACTACTGAGGGTATGTTGTGGGATCTTGTCTGAAAATACATATAGAATGGACCATATACAAAGCTACCTTGGATTGGTCTGGGAAATAATCAGTTTATTTCTGAGATTATTAACCATTTCCTATGAATTTGCAAATGTGTAGGTTGTATAGGAAAGCAAAATTAATAAATGAATACTTGAATTCTTGTCCTGATTCTCCTTTTAAGATGTAATTAAAGGAAAACTACTTTGTGTACTTTGTCAAGGGCCTTTCATATCCATATAATTT
>SJYT01002660.1:143906-174242 GCA_006410635.1 Cephalophus harveyi | reverse complement strand
GGTATATTAGAGAATTGTTTTTTTTTTTTAAGTACAGTCTTTTCTCAAGCATACTCACAATAAAAATACAATGATATAATTTATGAGATAAAGAAACAGAGTTTTTTTTCTTTCCCATTAGAGATCAATGATTTTATGTCTTAGTGTAAATTTTGTTTATGTCTGTAAACTTGGGGATTTTATTTGCCAGTGACAGATAACAGAAAGTAATTACTACATTTTTCATTTTAGATGAAACTCACTTTTAAGAATTCTAATCAGATTTTAAAGAATTAATTGACATTTAAGTTCATTTATTGAAAAACTTCAATACCACTATAACAATGTAAGTATAATGATTTTCTTCATGAAACATATTCCCTCAATACTCACTCCCAGAAATGCTAAATCTGGGCTACCTACTGGCAAAACTAACTCTGTAAATAGGATTTTTTTTTCTCTGAATTCAAGCAGTTTTAACATGGAATTATCTAACATGACTCTGATATTAACACCAATTCGGTGCACATTTTTTTTCAACACCACCAAGCAGTTTATTCAGTTCTTACACTGTTTACCTGGGAGATGACATCAGATTCTGGCTCAGTGTGTAAAGAATCCACCTGCAATGCGGGCGACACAGAAGACGAAGGTTTGACCCCTGGGTTGGGAAGGGCCCCAGGAGAAGGAAATGGCAACCCACTCCAGTATTCTTGCTTGAAAAATCCCACAGACAGAAAAGTCTGGTGGGCTGCAGTCCAGTGGGTCACAAAGTATTGGACACAACTGAGCAACTAAGCACCACAGTTTAAAGGCTCAGTGCTGTAAGGCTGTCCCTCTTCCTTCAGATGACAATTGCAAGCCCAGGGTGTCACCTCTGTTTCTGATAGACTGATTGCTGGTTTCCACATCCTCCTTGGTTTCAGTTAATATGCTAGAGTGGCTCACAGAACTCAGAGAAACATTTTGCTTAGTAAATCATTGGTTTATTATAAAAGGATAGAAGTCAGAAATAGCCAAGTGGAATAGATGAACATGGGAAGGTATAGGGAAAGGGCTCAGGGCTTCCATGCCATTTCCAGGCACCCCACTGTCCCCCAATCCTCATGTGTTCATCAAACCAGAAGATCTGTGAAACCCGTTCTTTTTAGGTTTTAGGAAAGCTTCATTAAAGGAGTGTGCATGCTCAATCGTGTCTGACTCTTTGCGACCACATGGACTGTAGCCTACCAGGCTCCTCTGTTCATGGGATTGTCCCAGCTAGAATACTGGAGTGGGTTTCCATTTCCTCCTCCAGGGGATCTTCCTACCCTGGGATCGAACCTGCATTTCCTGCGTTGGCAGTCAGATTCTTTACCACTGAACTACGTCACCACAGGGACAAGATTGATTAAATCATTGGCCCTTGGCAATCAAGTCAACCTCCAGCCTCTCTTCTCTTCCCAGAGATGTGTGTNATACTTTTACCCTATTTCAGTCCTTTATTAATTTGCTCATTATTATTGAAATACATTCCTAGCTGACATTTAGTGTATTTAGTCTTCCCATTGCCACTCATATTTCATCTCCTTCACTTATTAAGTGAATCACCTTGAGCAAATATTAAATTATCAATTCATTAATCTAGATGGGGCTAACATTGTTGCCTATCTTGGAATGGCATAATACATGTGGAGTCCTTAGCATGGTTTCTGGCACTTAGGATGTAAGATAATTATAAAAAATTTATGCTTCCCTTGAAATCAGTAGAATTTGCCTACTCTAGGGAATTTGTCTTTGTGGGCTTATAACTGGTTTCATTATTCCTGGGAGTATCTTTTCTCTTTCTGAGCTATCCTTACATAGCTCCTTTGCTTTTCTGGGTACACCTGGTTCACAGTTACTTGGAGGATAAAGATTGTTGTCAAAGAGAATATAGATTATGGGGCAAGTATTAAATTTTTAGATTGCTTAAAATTCTAACCATCTGACAGGGTCGAGTTACTCACCTTGGGTGTGCTGGAAGTTATGTTTCCCGCAGGAGCGCCATTCTCTTTCTTCTTGGACCCTGTCAACTTTCCTCCTCTGCTCCTACATCCTCTCTGTGGTGATCACTTCTAATTTTGGTCCTGGCGGAAGATTGCTCCCCAACTGCAACCTGGGATCTCCCTTTGTTCACTAGCATCCCTCACTGTGAAAGCAATTGTAGCTCAAGTGATTCTCTTTCCCTTTCTTGCCTTTGCTTCTTTGTTTCACTTCTTTTTATTATAGCAACACAAGTTATCTGTGTGTCTCTTCTCCTCTAATGGGACTTTGTATTTAAGGTGTACAACATGATTTGATAAGCATATACATAGTGAAACGATTACTACAATTCAACTAACTTTAACATGTCATTTCCTCAATAATTACATCTGTGTGTATGTGTGTGTGTGTGATGAGTGCACCTGAGATCTACTTTCTTAGCATATTTCTAGTGTTCAAGACAGTATTGTTAAGAATCTGTGTCATTTTCAATGAATAGTTTGTTAGATAAAGCATTTTAATGATACAGATCTTATACAATTATGTTAGTATTGGATGTTAAGCAAGATTTCCTTTCTCTATTTTTCCCCCCAATAAAGGGAATTGTTAGAAATTTGATGGCAGCATAACTGAGTGAAGATTTAATAGCACAAGCACTAGTTAGTTGCATAGAACCTGACAACAAATAATAGTATGTGGTATTATAAACAGTTGTTCTGTATTTAGAATGTTATTAAGCTGTTTTTTAAAATGTGATCATGGGTTGATTGCAACAAAGCAATAAAAAAAATACTAGGTACTTCTGATAATTTTCTTAATGATATAGTTGAGCTGTAATTATATAGCTTGTATGTATTTGTGGGTAGCATTAAAATTTCACATGATTAAGATTGTTATGTGTAGATCATTATTATATGTAGACCATTTTTATTGTAGGTTCAGAGACTTCACTCTAATGCTTTGAATCCTCTGAGCATCCTGTTGAGATTGCCTGCTAGTTAAAATGGAAATTTAATTTTTATGGGGTTTGTATGTGTTTTGAAATTATGGCAGTTAGGGTTGTGAATTTGATTTATATCTTCTGAAAGAAAGGAACAATTGACTTTTAAAATGTGATTTTATTTGAACAAACTCTACTAAATAAATTTATTTTTGAGGACAGTATTCACAGACAAAATATAAATGGGGGTGATTTCCCATTGCCTCTCTACATTTCTGAAGTATAACAATATTTTCTTAACATTTTGATTTTTAAATAGAGCTTTAACAAAAAAGTCCTTAACAAATGCCTTATTTGCATTTTAAAAGTTTACAAAGCATTACTCAGGAAACATTTTCTTCCCTAGTTTACTTTTGACTCTGGGAGCAAATAATGTTACTATTATCATTTGATAGCTGGCTCCACAACAATGAAAACAGCATCACAGATTCAGTTTTACACAAATTTGTTGAAGCTGATATTAGATAGTTCAACTTGTTAAAACTTGGAGACAGATGTGGATTGATGGTTAATAATTCACTTGAAGATATAGTTAACAATATAAACAGAATTTAAAATAACCTGTAAAACATTACTTTTTGAGAAGATTTAGATTTCAGTTTTACTCGTAGGAGTTTCAAAATGTTTCTAAGCATTTACTCTTAGGGCTTCTTAGATTGCTCAGTGGGTGAAGAATCTACCTGCAACGCAGGACATGCAGGAGACGTGGGTTCAATCCCTGGGTGGGGAAGATCCCCTGGAGGAGGTCATGGCAACCCACTCCAGTGTTCTTGCCTGAAGAATCTCATGGACAGAGTAGCCTGCTGGGTTATATTCTGTGGGGGTCGCAAAGAATCGGATATGGCTGAAGAAGCATTTACTATTAAGGCTTCTATAAAAAGCTGTCTCTTATACACATCTGAATCCTAAGTAGTTTTTGTTTAGACTCTATGATCTCTCTTATAATTTTTAATACTTTTACCCTATTTCAGTCCTTTATTAATTTGCTCATTATTATTGAAATACATTCCTAGCTGACATTTAGTGTATTTAGTCTTCCCATTGCCACTCATATTTCATCTCCTTCACTTATTAAGTGAATCACCTTGAGCAAATATTAAATTATCAATTCATTAATCTAGATGGGGCTAACATTGTTACCTATCTTGGAATGGCATAATACATGTGGAGTCCTTAGCATGGTTTCTGGCACTTAGGATGTAAGATAATTATAAAAAATTTATGCTTCCCTTGAAATCAGTAGAATTTGCCTACTCTAGGGAATTTGTCTTTGTGGGCTTATAACTGGTTTCATTATTCCTGGGAGTATCTTTTCTCTTTCTGAGCTATCCTTACATAGCTCCTTTGCTTTTCTGGGTACACCTGGTTCACAGTTACTTGGAGGATAAAGATTGTTGTCAAAGAGAATATAGATTATGGGGCAAGTATTAAATTTTTAGATTGCTTAAAATTCTAACCATCTGACAGGGTCGAGTTACTCACCTTGGGTGTGCTGGAAGTTATGTTTCCCGCAGGAGCGCCATTCTCTTTCTTCTTGGACCCTGTCAACTTTCCTCCTCTGCTCCTACATCCTCTCTGTGGTGATCACTTCTAATTTTGGTCCTGGCGGAAGATTGCTCCCCAACTGCAACCTGGGATCTCCCTTTGTTCACTAGCATCCCTCACTGTGAAAGCAATTGTAGCTCAAGTGATTCTCTTTCCCTTTCTTGCCTTTGCTTCTTTGTTTCACTTCTTTTTATTATAGCAACACAAGTTATCTGTGTGTCTCTTCTCCTCTAATGGGACTTTGTATTTAAGGTGTACAACATGATTTGATAAGCATATACATAGTGAAACGATTACTACAATTCAACTAACTTTAACATGTCATTTCCTCAATAATTACATCTGTGTGTATGTGTGTGTGTGTGATGAGTGCACCTGAGATCTACTTTCTTAGCATATTTCTAGTGTTCAAGACAGTATTGTTAAGAATCTGTGTCATTTTCAATGAATAGTTTGTTAGATAAAGCATTTTAATGATACAGATCTTATACAATTATGTTAGTATTGGATGTTAAGCAAGATTTCCTTTCTCTATTTTTCCCCCCAATAAAGGGAATTGTTAGAAATTTGATGGCAGCATAACTGAGTGAAGATTTAATAGCACAAGCACTAGTTAGTTGCATAGAACCTGACAACAAATAATAGTATGTGGTATTATAAACAGTTGTTCTGTATTTAGAATGTTATTAAGCTGTTTTTTAAAATGTGATCATGGGTTGATTGCAACAAAGCAATAAAAAAAATACTAGGTACTTCTGATAATTTTCTTAATGATATAGTTGAGCTGTAATTATATAGCTTGTATGTATTTGTGGGTAGCATTAAAATTTCACATGATTAAGATTGTTATGTGTAGATCATTATTATATGTAGACCATTTTTATTGTAGGTTCAGAGACTTCACTCTAATGCTTTGAATCCTCTGAGCATCCTGTTGAGATTGCCTGCTAGTTAAAATGGAAATTTAATTTTTATGGGGTTTGTATGTGTTTTGAAATTATGGCAGTTAGGGTTGTGAATTTGATTTATATCTTCTGAAAGAAAGGAACAATTGACTTTTAAAATGTGATTTTATTTGAACAAACTCTACTAAATAAATTTATTTTTGAGGACAGTATTCACAGACAAAATATAAATGGGGGTGATTTCCCATTGCCTCTCTACATTTCTGAAGTATAACAATATTTTCTTAACATTTTGATTTTTAAATAGAGCTTTAACAAAAAAGTCCTTAACAAATGCCTTATTTGCATTTTAAAAGTTTACAAAGCATTACTCAGGAAACATTTTCTTCCCTAGTTTACTTTTGACTCTGGGAGCAAATAATGTTACTATTATCATTTGATAGCTGGCTCCACAACAATGAAAACAGCATCACAGATTCAGTTTTACACAAATTTGTTGAAGCTGATATTAGATAGTTCAACTTGTTAAAACTTGGAGACAGATGTGGATTGATGGTTAATAATTCACTTGAAGATATAGTTAACAATATAAACAGAATTTAAAATAACCTGTAAAACATTACTTTTTGAGAAGATTTAGATTTCAGTTTTACTCGTAGGAGTTTCAAAATGTTTCTAAGCATTTACTCTTAGGGCTTCTTAGATTGCTCAGTGGGTGAAGAATCTACCTGCAACGCAGGACATGCAGGAGACGTGGGTTCAATCCCTGGGTGGGGAAGATCCCCTGGAGGAGGTCATGGCAACCCACTCCAGTGTTCTTGCCTGAAGAATCTCATGGACAGAGTAGCCTGCTGGGCTATATTCTGTGGGGGTCGCAAAGAATCGGATATGGCTGAAGAAGCATTTACTATTAAGGCTTCTATAAAAAGTTATAGAAAGAAGGATTAGTGGAACTGAAGCCCACTATTCTTGGGAAAATTTAGCTTTGATAAAAGATTACTGCTTATTTAACCTGTTCAATAGAGAAGGCAGTGGCACCCCACTCCAGTACTCTTGCCTGGAAAATCCCATGGACAGAGGAGCCTGGTAGGCTGTAGTCCATGGGGTTGCTAAGAGTCGGACACGACTGAGCGACTTCACTGTCACTTTTCACTTTGATGGATTGGAGAAGGAAATAGCAACCCACTCCAGTGTTCTTGCCTGGAGAATCCCAGGGACGGGGGAGCCTGGTGGGTTTCCGTCTATGGGGTTGCACAGAGTCGGACACGACTGAAGCGACTGAAGCGACTTAGCAGCAGCAGTAGTAGCAACCTGTTTTATACTGTCTTGGAAATTATTTAAGGCCAAGGATTATGGACAAGCCCATGAATGCCACATGAAAAAAAAAGAAAAAAACATTTTCTTTTTTGTATTTGTTTGATAAACATGATCATTGTAATACATGTATCATGAATTCCGATATTTGAAGAACACTCTGGTCAGTAGTCAGGGGATGTTTCTGAGGAATCAAGGGACACTGGGGATATATAACAAAACCATGAAGAGGAGAAAATACATTGAAAAGGAAATGACTGACTCTGGAAATTACCAGGACATCCTGCCCAGGATGTCATTACCAAAACTGTTCCATTATTTTCATAAAAAGATAAAATCTATACACACCAGAGGACAATAGCAAACTGAGACATAATTGGCCTGTGATGATCAAGGACATTTCTTATTGCATTAGACTAGTACTCTTAATTAGAGTTTCAGTTTAATTAGAGTATAATTCTCAACTATTTGTAGGCACTATCTGATGATAGAGTACAGAAGTTTTATTTAAGACTTCATAGCATGGCAACCCCCTCCAGTATTCTTGCCTGGAGAATCCGGTGGACAGAGGAGCCTGGCAGGCTGCAGTCCATAGGGTCACACAAATTTGGACATGACTGAAGTGACTTAGCACACACACATCAAGTGATAGCCACAATTGCATGCAAAATAACATTGGATGCACAGCATTGTACATTAGGGAAATGTGTGGTTTCCTTTTCCACATTAGATTTACATTTCTGTGTTGTTTTTTCTCCCCTTGTTCATCTTTATAAGTAAATAGTTACTCAAAAAGAGAGTCAGGCTCGATATTACTACACTTAAACTATTCTTATTCATAATATATGAGGAAAAGAAGATGAGAAGGAACAGAAAATAAAAAATCAGAATTGTACGGCATGTGAGAACTGTTCCAGCATTAGTAAGTAAGTAAAAGTACCAAGCAGTACTTCAGGTAGGGAGGGAGAATACACCGCTGCAAGCATCTGCCTCTGCCATGTGGATGCGTCCTATTGCAGCCATCAAGGCTCAGACACCAATGGCTCCGGACCGGATCCAGTGAAGAGGGAAAAAGTGAGGTTCTTATGTATATGCTGATACCTGTCTCTTATACACATCTGTTTTTTTTTTTTTTTTTGCTTTTAAACAGTCAGAGTAGAGGAAAATAGATGTAAATGAGTCAATAGGATAAAATGTGTTGGTAGGAAAAATCCCTCTCTTTGAGGCCTTGATAATGTAATGTATTATTCAAGCATTTAAAAATGAATAAATAGAAAAATTACTGGGCCTAATGTTGGTGGTATTACTGCACTATTCAGAGCCCATGTCTAAATACTAAATAATTAGATATTCAGATTCATAAAGTTTTATTTTATCAACAATCCTGCATCTAAGGAAGTTAGGCCTAACTTGGCTCAGTTAGGAAAAACGGGTCGTGTCGGCGCATCAAGTGGTTTTATGAGCAGGATACCACCTGGTTCCTCCTTGCTCTGACTTCATTTGTTGTTGTCTGGGATAATGAGAACTGCTCATTGGCTTAATGCCCTGACTTGTAAGAGGCAGATGCTATCAGATCCCTTCTGTCAGAAGGATTCCCAGAATAAGCCATTCAAGCAAGAACAATCGGTGTCTTGTTGATGGCAAACAGTAGGGAATTCTCTGTAATTTCTCGTCCCTTGCTTTTTCTATTTGTGTTTGTCCACTGGAAGCAGAAACTGTTCACTGACTGACTGAATGAAGGGGAACCTCAGTGGCTTTTTTGTGACTTGGCTGTTCTTTATCACCGTAATGTAACCACTCAGTATCTGAAAATGTCCACATTGCCAGTACATGTTTAGGGTTTCTGTGGAGCTTACCTTCTGGTGTGTGTTTCTATTTGTCTCTTCTGCTATATACATCTTGTTTTAAACAGGTCTCTATTTATAGTCCTTTTTCTTTTTCCACCCCCTCCTGCTTCTTACTGTATGATCATGCATCATGCACAGTCAAGATTTTCTTTTGTTCTGTTCCCATTAGAGGAGTTTAAGCCATACATTGAGGCTGAAAACAAACACAGTGAAGTATAATGTAAATGAGGAGAAACGATAGATACAGCCAGACCACAAAGAATGTTTTTGACTTCACATTTTGGTGAGGATCGGCATTATAGCTCTAGCTGTTTCACTTGGTACTTCACCTCTTTGGAGGGATGGAGAATATTGTTCAGCATTGTCTAGGTCTTATTTGGACTCTTCAGTCACTCTTTCTTGCTTGAATACAGCAAGAACATGCTTTCTGTCACTAGGAGTGAGGGTTAAAAACAAGCAAACCACAGCACAGAAGAAACCATGTAAACTGCTAATTTGTATTAAATGCATGGGATCCATGCAGCAGGATTTATATATTCATTCATTTATTTATGTATTTTATTTTTTGATTCGATTAGAACAAAATTATATTCTGAGAAGAAAATGCACAGCAGCCAGATGGTCCATTTTAGAACCACTCTTGAGTTAGTTAACAAGCCTTTAATGAGCATTTGTGTTCTGGGAAATAGTATGCTGTATAGTTCTGGAAGAGGTAAAAGACCTATAAGACCTTTTAGTTTTGTAAATCTTGTTGGAGACTCTTGAAATTCTATTCAAAAAATTCTTGGTAGAAATTGAAGACCAGCTCACATGAAGTTAACAATGTTAGCAGTTTAAAACAAATGAGTTGAAGGGATGTAATGTGATCAAAATATGAGGAAACTGAGGAATGATATGTGAATCTGATCAAGAAAAAATGAAATAGATTTAGAACTGGAAGAGAAAAAGGTATGAAAGTGTTTCTTAATAAAGGGAGCCTTGATACCACAATTTTTGCAGTACAGTGTTGCAGATGTTGCATGGGGAAATAGGAAAATAACTCAAAAAGTGAATCACCATTCGTTCATCTTATCTCAGCACACTCTCTCAAGATCTGGATTAGTTAGTCTCTTGGCAGAAAAGACTTTACATTGTTGTAGCTTCTAAGTATGTTGTTGTTCAGTCACCTAGTCATGTCTGACTTTTGTGACCCCATGGACTGCAGCACGCCTGGCCTCCCTTCCTTCACCATCTCCCAAAGTTTGCTCAAGTTCATGTCCATTGCATTGGTGATGCCATCCAACTATCTCATCCTCTGACGCCTTCTTCTCCTTCTGTCCTCAAGCTTTCCCAGCATCAGCTTGTAAGCATCCAACACTATGAAAGTGAAAGTGAAGTTGCACAGTCATGTCTGACTCTTTGCAACCCCGTGTGCTGTAGCCTACAAGGCTCCTCCATCAATGGAATTTTCTAGGCAAGAGTACTGGAGTGGGTTGCCATATCCTCCTCCAGGGGATCTTCACCACCAAGGGATTGAACCCAGATCTCCCACATTGCAAGCAAACGCTTTTACCATCTGAGCCACCAGGGAAGCTCCAACACTATAAAGCAGTATAAATATAAAGTATTTAGTATGCAAAATTGCAAAATGTTAAAAAGATAAAGGATCTCATGTTCTAAATCTTGGCAAAATCATTAATATATGAGGTGAGGCGAGTGATCAGTTAATTGAATTTTAGTAATTGGTTATATATTTAGTTTTTATGGTATCACCGCAAACATTACGTATGAGGTGATAAAAATGCATTTTCAAAATTACTTCAAAAGATAAAGTGTAATTAGGAGTTTTAAATAATTTTGTTCTTTGAAATTGGAATTGGAAATACAAGCCTGTTTGAGTCCCATGTCTGTATTCAAACTGTTGTCACACTCAACAATGAGTAAAAAATAGAGAATTGTCTTTCCAGTGTATTGTATGTACTGACCCAGCAAGGGGGTTAAACGTTTCGTTGATGAACATGACTAAAAGAGTGATGTAGAGAAGAGGGATATAGTGGTGAGTAATGAGAAGTGAGTTTGGAGAAGCAGTGGAAATAGTATTAAGGGCTTACATGGACCACTGTAAGGTTTTAGGCCTTGTATAGTGTGATGCATTAAGACTCAGAGTTGACCTTGGCCTTGGTGCTTGATGTGATTTGGGGAAGCATCCTGGTACCGAGGGTAGAACATTGGACCAGAAGTCGTGAACCCTGTGTTCTGTAGCCTCTGACCCATCTCCCAGCTAGATGTGTAAACATAGGATACTTCACCAATTTCAGCCTTTGTTTTTCATCAGGAAAATAAGGGTGTTAGCCTGATCTATGTCAGGTGTCCTTGGTACTTGATAAAGGTCATTCTAACAATTCAGTTATAAGAAGAAACTGAAGGTGTATGGAGGAACTAGAGACATAATCATTAATTCACATGTGAGGAGTAGGGGCTTGGGCTAGAATGACATTTCAGGATGGAGAAAGATCAGGGAGATATGGTCATGGTAGAAATGACAGAGTTTGCAGACAGCTTGAAATTTGAGAATGAAGAAGAGGGAAAGAGACAAAAATAACTACATTTTGGAGCCTAGGGGATTGGGAGGACTATGAACACTGAATGAACCCTGCTGACAGTTGCGGGAAATTTGTGAACACTTGCTTATTGTTGGAGGAAGAAGACGAGCTCAGGTTTTCACATGTCAAATTGCAGTTGACGTCTGAGTGAGATGTCCTGCAGGCATTTGGAAGTGCCGCAGTGAAAGAGGAATGGGAGCAGTCAGGTGTGGTCGTGGCTCCTGGGTGTCAGCCACAGACTCTTTAGAACTAAAAGTGAACGAGCTCATTGAGGAAGGAATGGGAAGGAAAAAAGAGCAGGGACCTAAGGTTGGAGGGAGAGTGAGGGAAAATTCTTTGTGTAATTTACAGCCAGTGTGTGTGAAAGCTAAGGCGGATAACAAATTAGAGAAGGGGGCCCAAGGAGACTCAAGAGATTGAGAAAGCCAGTGATAATAGGTGGCCTGAAGTAGTCTCCTTGTACTATTTCCAGGCTATGGGGGTGGCAGAGGATGACATGGTTAGATAGCATCACTAACTCAATGGACACAAAATCTGAGCAAACGCTGGGAGATAGTGGAGGACAAGGGAGGTGGGCATGCTGCAGTCCATGGGGTCGCAGAGTTGGACATGACTTAGCAACTGAACAACACAGCAAAGTATAAGAAAGAATATTTTGAAAGAAGTAGAAATTACAATACATCCCCTATTTTAACCACAAGACAGAATATAGAAATTCTAAGCAGGAAAATAGACAGTATGAAGTAAAATTCAAGACACTCAATTTAGTGTGCCAAGAGAGAAGAAAAATATCCTCCCCCACCCTTGAAGTCTGTCTTCAGTGAGCAATTAACAATCCCTTCTAATGCTTTTTTCAAATCCTACCTAAGCTGCACTACCCTTTACCCAAACAAAGCATATCCCTTGCAGCAAGATAGAAAACCTCTGTCTGACATCTCCACTTCCTTAACTACTGAAATTAAAAATACATCCCCTCCCAATCTGTTTACTACAAAGACGCCCTGGACTAGCATTGTTTGATCACCCCTCATCTGTAAACACTGTGTGTGAGTTCAAATGGATTTTGTTACAGTGGAATTTGGACAGTGGGATTGAGTCAGTACAGGACTTTATGATGCTGTTTAGTTTGTAAATAAGAACTTGAAGTAACATCTACACGAGGAGGGCAAAGATTACTCTCTTACTCCCGCTCCCAGCTAATTTTCATTGTCGTGATCATATCAGAAGTCAAGTGCGGATTTTTTTTTTTTTATCTGAGACATCTAGTTAGTTTCAGTAACTTGGCACTGGAACTGTACATTTTATTGAGGCTAGGGAGGTAAAGCACTGGTGAACATCTGGTCTATTGAGCACACCACTAACATTGCGGCAGGACCAGAGGTCCCCTGGATCTCAGATGGGCTAGTCCCTGAGCAGTATTTTTTTTCAGTTAGAACAATACCACGTCCAATCTGGTACAGTCAGTGTTTGCTGAGGAGGCTGTACCCCTGCCTCAGCCCCTTCCCTTCTACCCATTGAGAACTTGTGGCTTTCTCTGTAGCTCTTTTGAAAGGAATGGGAATCCTTCTATCTTGGGTGAGGAAGATAAAGCTGGCAGGATGCTGAAAGTGGGGGTGACGGGGAGCTGGATACTCAACTTGCTTAGTCCAGGGAGAGGAATGTCTGCTGACTTTTGTATACTAGGAATTTTATTCTGAACAGTATATCTCATTCTACAACTGAATGCACTTCTTAATTTGCTTGCAAATTAGTAAAACTTTTACAATATTTTTTTACTAGTTTTTTTCCCTAACTATACTTCTTTTCTTTGATGTGGCAGAACTATGAAAATGTTCTACTAAGTAACATAAACCCAAGGCATGATTATCTTTCCTTTTGTTGAAAAACAAAGCAGTGTCCCACATGCATTTGAGGTCATGTCTCTTCTAGAAGCATCAAAAGCATCATAAAAACACAAAATGGCCTATATCCACATTCTTATTTTGCAGTATTATTCCGTTTGCCTTTGTCAGGTAAAGGTCATGTTAGGTTTCCCTGAAAACGTGTATTCCACTTTCCAGAGGAGATAGGTGACCAACGGCATGTGAGAACTGTTCCAGCATTAGTAAGTAAGTAAAAGTACCAAGCAGTACTTCAGGTAGGGAGGGAGAATACACCGCTGCAAGCATCTGCCTCTGCCATGTGGATGCGTCCTATTGCAGCCATCAAGGCTCAGACACCAATGGCTCCGGACCGGATCCAGTGAAGAGGGAAAAAGTGAGGTTCTTATGTATATGCTGATACCGCTATCAGAATGAAGTGTGGGGAGGAGAGATGTGAGGAAGGTGGGAAGGAATCCATGAACCACAGCAGAATTGTGCCAGTTCTGAAATTCTTTGGTCTTTGTTTTGTTCTTTTTTTCGTTGAGGATTAATATCAAAACAGTCTCTCCAGAGATTTCCTATGTTCATTAATTCAAATCGAGAAGAATGCCTTGCCTCTTCTTTCAATTACTTTATTTAAACAGCATCAACACATCCCTCTGCATGTAGCGCCTCATTCTTTCTCTGATTTAATGGCGGTGACAATGGCATATGGAGAATGATGGCAGGGGTGAAGCTGGTAATGCCTCAGAGTTGAGCTCCGCCTCTTCTCAGACCTGTGACATGAAGGTGGTTTTTGAATAGGAACTTTATTATCATCAACTTTGCTCTATTCTTCATGGAAAAAAATGCCACTGTTTAACTGGTATATTTGAATATGTTCTGTATGTGCCAAGTTTACATCACAAATATCAGCTGCTTTTTTACACAGAAGAGTTTTTCTTTTCTGGGTGTTTTAGAAAGCTCTAGGTAAGTGTGTTCTTTTCTTTAGTGCTTTTAAATAATATCAGTTGATTTATGGTAGTTACTTCTCTTGATGTTTAGCTTTTAGACTTTAATGTATAGGTTACAAAAAAGAGATGGCAGCTTTATGGTAAATGTTGACTATAACTGTGAAAGTAATAGTGCTACCTTTTTTTCCCTCTCTGGTACAATATATCTGCAAGAGATTCCTAAATGTAACTGTGTGTATTTTTTTTTTTTTAAACAGAATTTGTTAGCTTCTTGAATTAAATTTGGCTTGCTTTATTTGGCAATAAGTGCGTGACTTTTTCAAATATTTAATTCAAGGTAATTCCACATCAAAGTGGTTAAATATTTTTATTCTGTGTGGCATTCTTAACTGTTCTCCTTCTTAAAATAACATTTTAACTTTTTATTGCCTCTTTATTAAATATTTGGAAAATCAAATATAAGAGACAGAAAGAACCCATAGTTATTTACATTTATCATTATCTAGACATTAATATCACATAGTCTAAATTCCTCAGTAATTAATTGCAGGTTTCTAGGACTTAAAGAAGAAAACATAAACCTCAAAAATACACAGTAATTTGTTTAATCGAATCAAAATGAAGTTATGTTTTTTAGCCACAAGTGAAAACAATTATTTTCAAAGGTCTACCAAGTCATAGTAAACAGTGTGTTGAAATAAAACTAAATCTACATATTTTATATACTTGTGAAACGAAACCTGCTTTATTAAAATAGCTTTATGATTTTCTAGTGTGTTATTTTTCTAAAGATTAACACCTACATGACAGTGTACTTACATAGTTTGAATGAATTGACCTCAGACAGAACGGATGCTCTCCAATGCGCAGGATGTCCTGGACATATTCATAGTCAGGTACTAGGTGAGATGTTTTTGAGGGTCTGTTTACATGACCCCAATACAAACCAAATTTCTTCTTACTATGAGAGGAAATGGTGCTGGTGAACACAAGGATTGTTATGGAAAGAAGTAGATCATGGGCAGTAGAATTAGATCTGCTAATTGCCCTCTTTGGGGAATTGCAGAATAAAATAATGAATGAAATGTAACAGAAAAACCTATGTTGGGAAAACATCCTTTCTAATCTTTTGATCTGTCTGTCACAACCAGCGCTAATTTTGAATAACTGATGCAATGTTGATGAAATGGCATTAGTGTAAGTATGAAATACCCTACAGAGATACTGAACATGGTACTAGCATGTGGCTGTAAACCCTCTCTTTTATTTGGAAGTGCCATCTGTTTCCTCCAAAAGAAATTTAAGCTGTTTCTCCCATCAGTGAAATATGGTTGACTCTTTACACAAAATGGTGCTCCAGCTCAGTCCTTACCTCTGTGCTTTAGATCTATTGAAGGCAGTAACCACAGGGGTGCCCAGGAGTGTATCTTAATCTCAACATTTTTATAAGCAGCTGTGTCATTTGCTCTCACATGCTTCATACCAGTCCTTCAGAGTTCCAGTTACCTAGATGATTCTCTTTCCTTCCTGACACCCAAATCTCTACTGTCTCTTTAAAATTTCCCATACCCGTACCTCCTGGCTATTCCAGTTGCTTTAGCTAAAACCCTCAGAATATCTTTTCTGGACTATTGCAATAGGCTCCTTATCTGCTCTCCTGCCTCGGCTGTATAAATGACCTGCTCTAACCAATCCATCTTTCACTGCACTCGGAAAGAGATTTGTCTGACACAAAAATCTGATCATGTGGGTTCTTTCTTAAATGTTCACTGCTTCCCTGTGGCCAAGGAATATAGCTTTACGTCTTAAATAATTTCAATGTATGAGGTACTCTTTAAATATATTATCTTGTGTAATCCTCACAGCAAGTAAATGAGGTACTCTGCTAACCCTTATTATCTACGTTTTACAAATAAGGAAACAGACACACAGAGTTAAAGTGTCTGGCCCAAGGTCACGTAGCTGATAATGGCAGGGCCTGAATCTGGCCCAGGGAGCCTGTCTGTAAAAACTCCACTGTGATGCTTCTAACTTCTTAACTTCTCATAAAGGCAGGGTTTGAAACCTAGAGTGGATGGAGAGAGGTTGTACTCATTTTATATCTTCTATACTGTGTGTGTGGCCTGCCTTGCCACTCACTTCCTAAAAAAGTGATTGTTTAAAATTTTACCATATAAAATTAATGTGGAAAGGTAATAGTTCTTGGTCTGAGAACTGGTGTGTCGTAAATCTTAATAGTTCTTAAAATATCATATTCATTGTATGGCTTAAATTTTAGTTGAGCTAATAGGCATTTTTAAGTGTACTTACAATACTCATACACACTCTTTTTATTTATTGATTTTTTGGGCGGTGTCTTTTTCTGTCCTTGTGTAGTTGACAGTTTGGGGTATACATTTTGCTCCAGAGAGAAATATAATGACACTGAGCCTTGGTATAAAGATTCTTCACTTCTTGCTCCAGCCTGAGGCAATCATGAGTTTTCAGTTGTTGCAGAAGTTCAGAAAACTTAAATTTTGATAGACAGACCATTGAAAACTTTTTGTCTTAAAGTTTAATTTGAGAAAAGGAATATACAAATACAAATAGCCTCATTTTACCAACTCCTCATTCTTTCAATTTGCAGTTTATTGTAAGCATTTATTCAGTCTTCTGAGGTCATTGATTTTTCCTTCTAGTGTTAGATAAGTTAGAAAGACTATTTTTTCCATTGAAAAATGTATTATTTCTTGGTCATAGTTTAAACTTCTGTGAATGACTCCAAACAGGTCAGTGTCTAATGTATCTTCCATATGTGAATCCTTCATCTATGTGATGAGGGCCATCATTTCTCCCTGTGTCACCTCTCCTTTAAATAATTATTCAGCTTCCTCCCACAATACGACTTTCAGATTTTGTTTGTTTGTTTGTTTGTTTTGCCATCATGGTCCCACTTTAAATTTGAGGACCCAAGTGAAGTCGCTCAGTCGTGTCCGACTCTTTGCAACCCATGAACTGTAGACCACCAAGCTCCTCCATCCATGGGATTCTCCAGGCAAGAATACTGGAGTGGGTTGCCATTTCCTTCTCTTCTGAGGACCCAAGTATATTATAAATAGATATGGGTTGGTGTCACCTAGAATATCAGCTATCTTAAATAGAACCTCATTGTTGGTCCCTGTTATGGCTGAATTGTGTCCCCTCAAAATTCATGTGTTGAAATCCCAACTCTCGGTATCTCAGGACATGACTGTATTTGGAGATACTGCCTTTAAAGAGATAACTAACGTAAAATGAGATTATGAATGGGCCCTAATCCAGTGCAACTGGTGTCCTCATAAGAAGAGGTTAGGAAAGGATAAGGAAAATGAAGAAATCAGGGCACAGTCAAGTATAGAGGGAAGTCCATGCAAGAACACAGTGAGAATCTGGCCATGTGTAAGCCAGAGAGAGAGGCCTTTTAAGAAACCAGATCTGCCAACACCTGGATCTTGGACTTCTAACCCCAGAATTGTAAGAAAAAAAAAAAAAATCTCTCTCTATATATAGATATATGTATATTTCCAGTCACCTAGTCTGTGGTATTTTGTTAGGGCAGGCGTCATAAACTAGTATAATCCCTAAACTTTGTACCCTAATTCCTCAAGCCCAAGATGATTATTGAACCATGTGGCCCTGGTAGATAAAGTGAAAAGGAATGATTTATGCACAAACTCACAATTGAGATTCTACAAAATGTGAGGGTTTGTTTTTGTGTTATTTTGTCTTGTCTGTTTTCTACTTTGGACTGCATAATGAGAGACAGTAAAGAATCTGCCTGCCAAGCAAGAGACATGGGTTTGATTCCTGGGTCAGGAAGATCCCCTGGAGAAGGGGATGGCAACCCACTCCAGTATTCTTGGCTGGAGAATCCCATGGACAGAGGAGCTTGGTGAGCTACAGTCCATGAGGTCTCAAAGAGCCAGACACAACTGAGTGAATAACACACACACACAGTGTAGAAATGAGTGTTCATTTTTGACTGAAAACAGTGGAAGTTAAAAAATGCAGCTTTTAAACGTAACTGGTAACTTCATAGGATAGGTTTTGTATAACGTAAATGGGAGCTTCACAGATAGGCTTTGTGTGCTGATGAGCAAGGGATTCTAATTATTTGAATCTTGAGAACGTTTGCCTGAATTGGTGTTCTGGAGCTTGAGAGATTTTAGGACCATCAAAGATTAAGAGTTTTAGAAGTTCTAAAATTCTCCAAGAGCTCCTTGAAAAATAACTAGCAACAGATGAGTCATTTAATATTTCTAAACATCTTGATTTCTGATCATAAACTGATACCATCTTGGATTCTGTGATATATAAACAGATTATGAAATTACCATTCGTATCCATCATAGTAAGCAATGACTTGGGAAAGAATCATTAGTGGATGTTAAATTGGGGGCAGAACCATTTTGATGGAGAGTAGAATATTTACCTGGTCTTAAAGCATCACTCTACAGATTTTTACTAACTGTAAGGGCAAAAAAGAGTACTTGTATAGTGGAGAAACAGACTTAAACATCATTAAGGTGGGGCACAAAGATATCATGTGCATCTGGGTATAATATGATAAGAAAAAAAAATTATTTTTGTTATGTTCTGATTATGAGTAGGTTACCTGAATCTGATCATGAGAAAACATGAGATAAACCCAAATAGAGGAATATTCTTAAAAAAAAAAACAAACAAAAAAAACGCCTGGCTTGACTTCTTCAGAATGAAAATATCATGAAATACAAAGAAAAACTGAGAAATTGTTTTGGATTAAAGAAGTCTGAGAGATGTGAAAATTAAATGCATGATCCTGGGTTGACTCCAAGACTGGGAAATAAAGGTGAAAAAATGTTACTGAGACAACTGACAATGGAACATGAACCATGAGTTATATCAGGGATCAGAAAAACGTTTTATCCTTTAAGGGGCCAAATAGTAAAATTTGTAGGCTTTGCGGGCCATAGTATCTCTTTTGAATCAACTACCTAACCCTGCTGTTGTTCGCTTTGTTGCCATGGACAAAACAGAAAATGGGCATGGCTCAGTTCCAGTAAAATTTTATTTACAAAATCACTTGTGGGTCAGGTTCAGCCCAAGAATTTGCTGAACTCTATATTATGTAATCATATCATATCAATTTTAAAGTTTCTGAATGTGGTAATAGTATTGTGGTTATAAGAGTATTCTTGTGGTTTGGAAACACACACCATGGAAATACTGAAGGGTAAAGTGCATGCTATGTGCAACTGACTGCTGTTGTTTAGGAAATGTAACTAAATTGTATAGAGTTACATAGAATAAATATTGTGGAAAGGGAAAAAAACAAATGTGACAAAAAACGTTGAAAATTGGTGACTTTGATTAATAAAGGATGTGCAGGAGTTCTTTGTATTATATTTGCAACGTTTATTTAAGTTTGAAATGATTTCAAAATAAAAAAATAAAAGCAAGTTAACAAAGTTCCAGATACTGAAAGGAGGTAAGGAAACAAAAAACAAAAGTAACAATCAACACACATGTGCACATACACCCACTTCCTGTGTGTTTGGCTGTGTTGCACCATCTGTGACATGCAGAACCATGTGAATAAACAGAAGCTACAAAGCCAGGCTTCTAGGGGACTATTCAAATCAAAGGTTTCTTCAGAATGAAAATATCATGAAATACAAAGAAAAACTGAGAAATTGTTTTGGATTAAAGAAGTCTGAGAGATGTGAAAATTAAATGCATGATCCTGGGTTGACTCCAAGACTGGGAAATAAAGGTGAAAAAATGTTACTGAGACAACTGACAATGGAACATGAACCATGAGTTATATCAGGGATCAGAAAAACGTTTTATCCTTTAAGGGGCCAAATAGTAAAATTTGTAGGCTTTGCGGGCCATAGTATCTCTTTTGAATCAACTACCTAACCCTGCTGTTGTTCGCTTTGTTGCCATGGACAAAACAGAAAATGGGCATGGCTCAGTTCCAGTAAAATTTTATTTACAAAATCACTTGTGGGTCAGGTTCAGCCCAAGAATTTGCTGAACTCTATATTATGTAATCATATCATATCAATTTTAAAGTTTCTGAATATGGTAATAGTATTGTGGTTATAAGAGTATTCTTGTGGTTTGGAAACACACACCATGGAAATACTGAAGGGTAAAGTGCATGCTATGTGCAACTGACTGCTGTTGTTTAGGAAATGTAACTAAATTGTATAGAGTTACATAGAATAAATATTGTGGAAAGGGAAAAAAACAAATGTGACAAAAAACGTTGAAAATTGGTGACTTTGATTAATAAAGGATGTGCAGGAGTTCTTTGTATTATATTTGCAACGTTTATTTAAGTTTGAAATGATTTCAAAATAAAAAAATAAAAGCAAGTTAACAAAGTTCCAGATACTGAAAGGAGGTAAGGAAACAAAAAACAAAAGTAACAATCAACACACATGTGCACATACACCCACTTCCTGTGTGTTTGGCTGTGTTGCACCATCTGTGACATGCAGAACCATGTGAATAAACAGAAGCTACAAAGCCAGGCTTCTAGGGGACTATTCAAATCAAAGGCAGAATTCACGAGGGGAAAAAAAAAAAAAAGAATGGAATTAAGAACAAAGGCTTAGCAGAACCTCCTGATTTCACAGGGCTTTGATGTTCTATTGAGGGACCAAGACGTGGAGAAAGCAAGATGTGGAAGGGTAGCTTCTGCTTTTGTCTGCTTTCCTTCTCCTCCCAGTTTCTGTGTCTCTTTCCTGCTCTCTCTACATCCCCCTTCAGTCCTTGCGTTTCAGTTATTGGTCTGTTTTTTAGTCGTATTCTTCTCCTTTTCACCTCCCCTCTCATAACTTGCTTCTGATATGTTCTTATACATTAACTCTGTTAAAATCGTTGTAGAGAAACATCATCAATACAACTGTGTTCAGAGCCTTTGAAACCCAGCCCCAAAACTGCAGTGAAAATATCCAATATTAACCTCACATGCATTCGCAGATATCCGCTGGACCTCTAGCTTGTGAATAAAAATAGGAAGGAATGTGGCTCAACTGTGAGTCCATTAGCTTGGTCCATTTCACAGTCAGGCCACTGTCTCTTTATTGATTGGCCTGCTTTAGGTGTGTGTGTTTGTGTTTTGGAGGTTGTTTTATATCTATTATGTGCATTTCTGATTTCCATTTTTCACTTATTTGTGATTGTTTCCCTTTGAAAGTGAAGTCACTCAGTTGTGTCCGACTCTTTACAACCCCATGGATGGTAGCCCGCCAGGCTCCTCCCATGGGCTTTTCCAGGCAAGAGTACTGGAGTGGGTTGCCATTTCTTTCTCCAGGGGATCTTCCCCACCCAGGGATTGAACCCAGGTCTCCCGCATTGCAGGCATACTCTTTACCATGTGAGCCACCAGGGAATCCTTTAATCCTTTTGTTTCCCTTTAAGACCTCCCTTTTCCCCACTGATATACTCCCTATCCACTGAAGCGACTTGCAGCAGCAGCAGCAGCAGCAGCATACTCCCTATCATGTCTCTATTGTCCCGTTTGCACCTTGCCCCAAACTCTTCTTGATAGCTGTTTTTTCTTTTTTGTTGCATATAAAAAAGTATTTTATATGTTAAAGATATGTGATGTGATGATTTAATATATGTACACATTGCGAAATGAGAACCATAATCAACTAATATAGTCACCATCTCACATAAGTTACCATGTTTAGTGGGTGTGTGTGGTGATAATACTAAAGATCTTCTCCCTTAGCAAATTTCAAGTGTACAATTCAGTATTGTGCAGCAACTCTACATCATCACTGTGTTGTACATTAAATCCATGGAACTTATTCATCTTATAACTGAAAGTGTGTACGCTTTGACCAGCACCTCCCCATTTCTACCCTCCCCACCATCTGGAGCTGTCTCTTATACACATCTAGATGTGTATAAGAGACAGGCCCCGCCCCACCCCAATCATCATTGTTTTTCTTCTGGAACAAGATTGTCCCATCCTTTTCTACTTATATTCCATAATATCTAAACTTCTCTGCCCAACTCATTTTTATCTATTTATTTCCTGCTCCAGTTTTTGCTTCCAAACGTATTCAAAATCAACGACTTTAATTTGTTCAGTAAAATTTTACACACACATAAAATCACATAGTTAACTAGAAAACTGAATATTCTGCAGATGCCTTTTAGGCATATTTATGATAGTGGTTGGGCTTCCCAGGTGGCTCTTGTCTTCCAAGCAGGAGACCGCAGGTTTGATCCCTCTGTTGGAAGGATCCCCTGGAGAAGGAAATGGCAACCCACTCCAGTATTCTTGCATAGAGAATCCCGTGGAAAGAGGAGCCTGGTGGGCTTTAGTCCATGGGGTCGTAAAAGAGTCAAACATGACTGAGTGGCTAAGCAGCAGTAACAGCAGCAGTGTGATAGTGTTTGGGAAAATGTTTCATATATGTGCTCTGAATGTTTTTATCTACTGGTTTCAATTGTCAGTTACTCTCAGGCATACTAAATTCATTCAAGCTGAGAGAACACTGTTGCATAAAATTTATTTTAAAATGTGCTTCAGTGGTATTTGTTGAAGACACTATCATGTATTCTAACAATAGGATAATTTGACTTTCCAGTTTAAAAGAGACATAGTGTTAGTCACTCAGTCTTGTCTGACTCTTTGCGACCCCTTAGATGGTAGCCCACCAGGTTCCTCTGTCCATGAGATTTCCCAGGCAAGAATACTGAAGTGGGTTGCCATTTCCTTCTCCAGGAGATCTTTCTGACCTAGGGATTGAACCTGTTATCTCCTGCACTGGCAGGTGGAGTTTTTACTGTTGAGCCACAAGGGAAGCCCTACAAAGAAGCTCATTATAAATTAACAAAATGATTTCATAGAAAAGAAAGCAAAGCTCAAACAGCAATTCGTAATTAGCATTCATGAAACAGAGAAACAACTTCAGAGCTCAAAGGAATCTTAGTCGTTAGTTGTTTAGTTGGGTCCTACTCTTTGCGACTCCATGGACTGCAGCCGGGCAGGCTCCTTTGTCCATGGAATTCTCCAGGCAAGAATACTGGAGTGGGTTGCCTTTCCTTCTCTAGGGAATCTTCCTGACCCAGGGATCAAATCCATGTCTCTTGCTTTGCAGGCAGATTCTTTGCCATCTGAACCACCAATGAAGCCCCAAAGGAATCTTAGAACAGTCCAATAAACTCCATTATACAAAAATAAGGAAACTGAGGCCCAAGGAGAAGTAACTTAACTGTTTTAGTGAGGTCTGAAGTAGATCATGAGTTTTGCTTTTTTTCTTAACTGCATAGGATGGTTAGTTTACCATTATGCTTAGGAATAACAATTATATAAAATATTTGGTTAGCTGCAATGTTTTTATTAGTTTTTTATGGCTGTTGCAACAAATTGCAACAAAGTCAGTAGCTTAAAGATGACAAAATTTATTAATTTATATTTTTGGAAGTTAGAGGGCAGAGGAATCTCACTGGGCTAAAAGTCAAGGCAGGTCCTGATTTCTTCTAGAGGCTTTAGAGTGGATCCATTTCCTTACCTTTTTCCCCTTCTGGAGAGCACCTATCTTCAGTGGCTCCTGGTTCCCTTTCTCTGTTTCTAAAGTCAGCATGGTCAGGCCACACCCTTGTCACAGTGCTATCTCTCCAGTTCTCTTCTGCTTCCTCTTCTATGTTTAAGGATACTAATGATTACATTGGATTTACCAGGTAATTCAGGATAATCTCCTCCACTCAAAGCCAGTTGATAACAGCCTTAATTCCATCTGCAACCTTAAACCCACTTTGTCACATAGTCTAACATATTCACAGTTTCCAGAGATTAGATGGTCTGGCTGCTATATTAGGATATAAACACTTCTGGGCTGGGTTGTGATTATTCCATCACAAGTGCTAGTCTAAGTATTTGTGTTAAAATAAAAATGAGACTAGAAACATATTTTTTTGGAGGCACAGGTATAGACTTATTTGATTGTTTAATATTCCTATTTCTTCCATATGGAAGAAATATCCTTAACCCTTATGTTAGGGCATTTCCTTAAAGGTACTATAGGATGTTAATAAATAACAACAGTATAAGAAATGGCCAGTGTTTTGTTTTATTGGATTTGAAGTGGCTCTCTGGGTGAGGATATAAATTATTTTGGAGGTATTTTCAAGTTATTGGAAGTTGAGCAACTCAGGCATGCTCTCCTTGTGCACATTCTTACCTTAATAATTTATAACAACAACTTCCCTTAGCATATATATACAGCTAACTACAAAGATAACCTTTTGTTGCTTGATGGATGGCTTAATATATGCTTTCTAGCTAGATAAAATAAATGGAGGAAAGCACTCATTTATAGTGGTCAGTTCTATTTTTTTCAAGGTTAAATACTGATCTGGTTTTGTTAATCTTGCTATGGATATTGTGATCTTATTTTTCTACAACTCTGAAAAGTACATTTATCATTGCTATCAACAAACTACCTTGTTTCAAGCTTGTGAGATTTATTTATCATAGGGAGCTTCCATGAGAAAGAAACTTATGTTGTGTTGATGAAATCAGATACATTACTCTTTTGGGGGGGAAAAGTTGTGTATATTGAATTTCTCTACCTTGAGGCAGTGTTTCTGTTTGGTACAGAGGTTTTAGAAAATTATTTCTGATTGAGATAGAAGAATTGCAACTTTAAAAGGATTGGTGAAATCTATGATTAAAGGAAAGTGAAAAAACAGTAATTAGGGGGGAGATAGGAGAAAATAGTACTAGTAACAGTCTGTGTCTTTATGGGGGGTAGGAGTGGACATAACTGTAAATGAATGGCCAAGGCAGAGGTTTAGATGCTGTCCATGGAAATCATGGAATTACTGGTGGGATTGTTAAGAAATCCTTTTCTTTAAATCTATCTCCATGATAATTTTGTAGTCATAAAATTTTATGGTCAGAGATATAGATTCAACAGTATTATAAACTTAAGCACTGAAAAGAATGTCAGTCTAAATAGAGACAAATTGCATTATCTGAAAATAAACTTGATATAATAAGAAACATCCAGTGGTGCTATTGACAGGCAGTTAAATGAGGGTCCTAATAAACTCCTGCTGAAGAGTATAGTTAACTAAAAGCTTGGAATTCAAGATATGTGTGATGTTACCAGAATGAAATTTGTTCAAGATCATGTGTGCTTTATGTATATATTTGTAAACAGAGAGATATCAGCTTCTTAATATTTGGAGAAACAGCGAATTCCAAATTAGTCCTGATGACTCAGTCACCAATGAAAAAGACTTGTCTTCTTTGTTCTCAGGTAAGATTTCTCAGATTAGAACAGTCTCTATTTGATGAGAACTTGAATGTCTACTAATTGCCTGGTATGCTAGATGGCATCACTGACTCAAAGGAAATGAGTTTGAACACGCTCTGGGTGATGGTGAAGGACAGGGAAGCCGGGCCTGTTGCAGTCCATGGGGTCACAAAGAGTCAGACATGACTGCACAACTGAGCAACAACAATGCTAGGTGGTGGCGTTCGCTGATGGCTCAGCAGTAAAGAATCCACCTGCGATGCAGGAGACTTAGATTTGATTCCTGGGCCAGAAAGATCCCCTGGAGGAGGGCTTGGCCATCCATTCCAGTATTCTTGCCTGGAGAATCCCATGGACAGAGGAGCCTGACAGACTACAGTCCATAGAGTCACAAAGAGTTGGACATGACTGAAGCGACTTAAAATGCACACATTGCATGCTAGATGGTCAGCAGAGGATACTGAATATAAGCAAATCTAGCTCTTGACCTCATGGAGGTTATAGTCTCGTGAGGAAGATAAATATTAACTAAGATACACGCTGTTATGAGTATCTTGGAAAACTTCTCCCCCAAAAATGAATTTTGATGTGAGGGACAAATAGCAATTAATAAAGCAATGAATTAGAGGAGGGCAAAGAGTTCAGTCTGAAGGAACTACATTTGCAAAGCCGCCAGGGCTTCCTTTGACAGGGAAGCCGGGCCTGTTGCAGTCCATGGGGTCACAAAGAGTCAGACATGACTGCACAACTGAGCAACAACAATGCTAGGTGGTGGCGTTCGCTGATGGCTCAGCAGTAAAGAATCCACCTGCGATGCAGGAGACTTAGATTTGATTCCTGGGCCAGAAAGATCCCCTGGAGGAGGGCTTGGCCATCCATTCCAGTATTCTTGCCTGGAGAATCCCATGGACAGAGGAGCCTGACAGACTACAGTCCATAGAGTCACAAAGAGTTGGACATGACTGAAGCGACTTAAAATGCACACATTGCATGCTAGATGGTCAGCAGAGGATACTGAATATAAGCGAATCTAGCTCTTGACCTCATGGAGGTTATAGTCTCGTGAGGAAGATAAATATTAACTAAGATACACGCTGTTATGAGTATCTTGGAAAACTTCTCCCCCAAAAATGAATTTTGATGTGAGGGACAAATAGCAATTAATAAAGCAATGAATTAGAGGAGGGCAAAGAGTTCAGTCTGAAGGAACTACATTTGCAAAGCCGCCAGGGCTTCCTTGGTGGCTTCAGTTCAGTTCAGTTCAGTCGCTCAGTCGTGTCCGACTCTTTGCGACCCCATGAATCGCAGCACGCCAGGCCTCCCTGTCCATCACCAACTCCCGGGGCTCACTCAGACTAATGTTCATCGAGTCTGTGATGCCATTCAGCCATCTCATCCTGTGTCGTCCCCTTCTCCTCCTGCCCCCAATCCTTCCCAGCATCAGAGTCTTTTCCAATGAGTCAACTCTTCGCATGAGGTGGCCAAAGTACTGGAGTTTCAGCTTTAGCATCATTCCTTCCAAAGAAATCCCAGGGCTGATCTCCTTCAGAATGGACCTGTTGGATCTCCTTGCAGTCCAAGGGACTCTCAAGAGTCTTCTCCAACACCACAGTTCAAAAGCATCAATTCTTTGGTGCTCAGCCTTCTTCACAGTCCAACTCTCACATCCATCCTTGATGGCTTAGACAATAAAGAATTCACCTGCAATGCGTGAGACCTGCATTCAATCCCTCGGTTGGGAAGATCCCCTGGTGAAGGGAATGGCCACCCACTCCGATATTCTGGCCTGGAGAATTCAATGGACAGAGGAGACTGGTGGGCTACCATCCATGGAGTCACAAAGAGTTGGACACAACTGAGCGACTTTCATTCTCCGCTCTACAAAGACTGTGTGACTAAAGGTGCTGGAAACCAAAAGAGTACACAGTGGAAGAGTGTGTTGAGTGAGATGAAGATGGAGAGGAACGTGATGCTGAGGTTAGGGATAGACAACAGGAAGTCATTCAAGGGATGTAAGAAGGGGTGGTAATGCTGGTGATAAAATTGCATTTCTGTTTCAGAAGATCATTTTGGCTGCAATGTAGAAAGTAGAATGGAAACAAGTAGGAATGACATCAAAAAAGGAGTTGAGACCTTTGTAGTTAGACAGGTGAGAGAAGTTGATAACTTGGTTTTCTTAGAATAGGGAAAGAAGTAGATGGATTTGAGAGAAAGTTAAGAAGGTAGAAATCTCAAGATTTGGTGATGGATTGGATGGGAGATGAGAGAGAAGGTGGAGTTACAATTGTATCCTTTTTTTTTTTTCTGGTTAAATTTAAATGATAGGAATATTATTTGCTGAGAGAGGGAGCCCTGGAAGTGAACCACATTTGATGGCGAGGGGGGATGTAGACCATAAACTTAGATACAGACATGTTACAAATGCCTTTGTGACAAACAAGTTGAGAGACCAATTAGGCCGTTGGATATATAGGTCTAGAGTGCAAAGGGAATGTTTGGATTAGAGGACTTTATGAGACATCTGCTTAGCTTGTAATTGAAGCTGTTACTGGTAAGAGATTCCAACATTTAATAGCCAATGAGAGGACAGTGAATCTGCAAAGGAAACTTAGAAGTGGCCAGAAAAGTTGGAAGAAATATTAGCTACACATCATGGAAAGCAAAAATGTGAAGCGAATGGAGAGGTCATCAGTATTAAATTCTGCTGAAACATCAAGAAGAGTGAAGGCTGACAAATGTGCATTGCATGGGCGATGTGAAAGTTACCTGTGACTTTTAGTCAAAGTGGAATCAGTGGTATGAACCGGCAAGGTTTCTTACGGTGGGTCATAATTCTTCTTGGAATGGATACTTAAACTTTCCAGAAGTGGTCATTTGCTGTTTTATAGAGTTCTCATCTGTATGCAGGGCTTTCTTTCCTCTTCTTTCTCTTCTTTCTTCATTTACTTTACCCTCTCAGAACCAAAATAGGATTTGCCATTGTTAACAATACACTGTTTGCCCTGATATGAACATAGCTTTTCTTTGTTCCTCTTATCTAAAATCCAAAATAAAATAGTAAAAGCTTCTTTTGTTATTTTTAGTACCTCTTGGAAATCGTGATTCATTCTCAACTTTAGTCTGCCAACATTGACAGTATATTTCATTTGTGTAATTTTATTCTCTTAGTTTTACTTAAATTTTTTGTATATTAAATACTTTGGCTCAAAGAAATTACTGTTTGCATTGCTTTAAGTATACCCTACCTTTTCTATCTCATATTCAATTGTTTGTTTGTTAGAATGATCCATATTTCCTTTCCTCTGTACTTGCAAAATCATTAATAGTGTTTTCCTATCCCCAGTGAAAAATAATTTATTTTTAAAATGTCTATATACATGACTATATAACTATTGTTCCCCTTCCTGGTTATTAGGAAGGAACCTAATTCTCTCCCATGTTTTTAGTCACTTTGCATTTCAAAGATTTTCAAAAATTTAAAAATTTCTAGTCATTTTATGTGTTTCAAAGGCTTGAAATGGAGCTACTGCCAGTTGTTACCCTAGGGCCAATAGGAGTCTCGTACATTATGCATAGGAAACTTTTCAACTGTAATTGTTTTATTCTTTAGATTAAAAAAAAAAAAATCTGTTGGTATACTTGCCACTCTTGCTCATACTATTGTCTTCTTTAATGTCAAGACTAACTTGCACTGCAATTTGTATGAATTGTCTGACACATGAATTAATAGGTACGATATTGAATATCCAGTGTCTTTTTCTTCTTGTGTGGTTTCTCCTGTTTATAATTGTAGCATTGATAAAGACTTGGAAGTAGTTATTATGAAGACAGATTGAATCAAGTAAAGTGGCAGTAACCTACTACAAAGACGAGCTCAGTAGTTTTTTCACTTACTCTGAATCACAATTGTCAGGGCTTACTGCATGGGCAGGCAAGTTGTACAGTTACATGGGGTCTCAAATTCAGAAGGGAATACACGCTTGGGGTTTAATGCCCTGTGATTGCTGTCTTGAAATTTGTATTAATTTTATCTTTGATTTGAGTTTTGTAAATGGAACCCCAGGGAAAAATGGAACAGGAAATTAAGACTTGGACCCTCAACTCACATGTGGCCCACCTCCCATTCCTCTTGCTACTTTGAGATGGGTTCTTGGCCACCTGTTCCACCGCCACCCAGTCCAGTGGGCTTCACCCTCTGACCCTGGAAGGGAGCTTGGGTGCTGGTCTGGGGAGAGTTAAATCTCAGTGTTGCTTCTTGCTTATTGAGTTGCAGTTAAGGGGCCCAGACACTTCTGAGGGGTTGTAATCACCCTATGAGTATTCGCATGTCTAAGAGAGCTTAACATTAAATAGCAAATAAAACATATTATGATGAATTGAGACACTGTGAAAGAAAGATGTTGACTATCTGGTGATGTCCATGTGTAGAGTCTTGTCTTGGGTTGTTGGAAAAGGGTGTTTGCTATGACCAGTGCATTCTCTTGGCAGAACTCTATTAGCCTTTGCCCTGCTTCATTCTGTACTCCAAGGCCAAATTTGCCTGTTACTCCAGGTGTTTCTTGATTTCCTACTTTTGCATTCCAGTCCCCTATAATGAAAAGGACATCTTTTTTGGGTGTTAGTTCTAGAAGGTCTTGTAGGTCTTCACAGAACTAATTGTTCAACTTCAGCTTCTTCAGCATTACTGGTTGGGGCATAGGCTTGGATTACCATGATATGGAATGGTTTGCCTTGGAAACAAACAGAGATCATTCTGTCAAATGATCAAAGATGAGCCAAAGATGGAGAAGCTCTATACAGTGAGCAAAAACAAGACCGGGAGCTGACTGTGGTTCAGATCTGCTGCTGCTAAGTCGCTTCAGTCGTGTCTGACTCTTTGCGACCCCGTAGACGGCAGCCCACCAGGCTTCCCCGTCTCTGGGATTCTCCAAGCAAGAACACTGGAGTGGGTTGCCATTTCCTTCTCCAATGCATGAAAGTAAAAAGTGAAAGTGAAGTTGCTCAGTCGTGCCCGACTCTTAGTGACCCCATGGACTGCAGCCTACTAGGCT
>SJYT01002660.1:106983-143427 GCA_006410635.1 Cephalophus harveyi | reverse complement strand
GGGCACTGGTGATGGACAGGGAGGCCTGGCGTCCTGTGGTTCTTGGGTTTGCAGAGTCAGACATGACTGAGCAACTGAACTGAACTGAAAGAAAGGTAAAAGCAATGTTTCCTGATTTTTGAACAAGGATCCTGCATTTTCATTTTGCTTTGATCAAATTATATAGTTGGCCCTGATAACTGTTAATAGTGAACTAAAGCCCAGAAACAAACTTCACCTTTGCAATTTACTGATAGTGTTACAAGATTAGAAATGAGATGAAACGGTTTCAAAATGTTTAGTTTTTTTTGAAACATGGTATAGGAATGATTTCATTGTTCTTAGAACCCAAATATTTTATGATAGTAGTTGTCTTTCCACAGGGCATACTGCTAGTCTTTCAATTTATGTTTCATTTAAAAAAGACTTGAAATTGAGCTATCTGTACTCTCAAATATTAACAAAAGATTTGAATTTAAAATATGGATTTTCAAAATTAATTTCAAATATTGTACAATTATATTTATTCTTTTTTGAAAAATAAGCTGCTTGTTATAATTGTTTAATAATAAGTCTTCTTCAAGATCTTTTTTAAAATCGTGATTGCATTTCATGACAGTATTGGGTGACTTAAATTTTTAAGTTGAGCACAATCATTCATTACCTCTCTCTGGCTCCCACTGAGCATTTCAACCATTCTTTTACCCTCAGTTCACTTAAGTTACCATACTGCTTTTGTTGGACAATATAAGTTTTATTTGTTTTACTGACGGTCATGTTTGCTTTGGACAAGGCCTTTTGATACATAAGAGTAGTGAAGGGCTGCCCATGGCAAATTCTCAAACCTCTTTTCAACATTAAAATGAAACCCAAGAGAAAGAATGAATTTGATTTAATTTTTCCATCTATAACATGTGTGACCTCTGTTATTCCCACTCCTGTAGAACAGTAATGTGTTTGTTGTTTTATTTTTATCTTTAAAAAAAACCTCAGTGACTTTATTTGTAAATTAAAAAAATTGATGTTTATTGTAAATTTTCAGTATAGCTTTTTCTTTTTTTGTTTTCAGAGATATGCTTTGTTGATTTTATACAAATCAACTTTTAGCTTTCTTTAATGTCTGCTAAAGTAGATCAAGATCACACGAACAGACATTTTGGGCTATTAATGCACACCTGTCTTAAAAGCTGGACATGGCAAACCACTACAGTATTCTTGCCTGAAGAATGCCAGGGACAAAGGAGCCTGGTGGGCTATGGTCCATAGATTCTCAAAAAGTTGAACATGACTAAAGTAACTTAGCAGACATGCTATGCCAATATTTATCTATTTTATGACTTAGCATTTTCTTATCTAAGTGAAGTCGCTCAGTCGTGCCTGACTCTTTGCGACCCCATGGATAAGTAGCCTGCACCAAGCTCCTCTGTCCATGGGATTTTCAAGGCAAGAGTACTGGAGTGGGTTGCCATTTCCTCTCTAGAGATTAAATTTACCCTTTGACTTAATATGTGATTTTTCAAATGATTTCACAGTTGAAACAATTGTTTATCTAAATAAAGATGCAAAAAGCTTTTGTGTTGATTGTAATTTGGCTTTTTCCCTAAAATATTATGTAATAATAAATAGGTGCTTACATACTAGCCAGCTATGTAGTTTTTCCTCTAAGTTTGCTATGGAATTTAAAGATGAGATCTTTTATTTAAAAGTAAAGTTTCACTTTATTATAGAGAAGACTGAATTATCTTATGGAAATTATAATAAAATTAGAATTAAAATGCTTCAAATTTTGCTTTTATTAGCTACCTTAATTTTATGTTGTAGTTATCTAAAAAGGGACATTATTTAACATTAATGTGAAAATTTGTTTTGTATAAAACTAATTAAAGAGTGTGTGTTAGTCGCTCAGTTGTGTCCGACTCTTCATGACCGCATGGACTGTAGCCCGCCAGGCTCCTCTGTCCATGGAATTCTCCAGGCAAGAATACTGGAGTGGATTGCCATTTCCTTTTCCAGGGGATCTTCCCAACCCAGGGATCCAACCCAGGTCTCCTGCATTGCAGGTAGATTCTTTACCATCTGAGCCACCAGGGAAGCCAAGCCCAGTGATGTAGAACTATATAGCAATAAGAATTCTTAGATGTTAGCTAGGTATGGTGTGAAGGTATATTTTACAGGTAAATTGAGGCTTTAGTGATTTGAAGAAGTGAACATGTATCACGGACATGAAATATATGAAAGTAAGCAGAGCTCCAAATCTTAAACTGGTTATTAACCCTCGGAAACACAGGTTACTGGGTGGTGAGGACACTAACTGTTCATTTTAACTGTCTTGATAGTGTCAATTCAAGTGTGAAAGAGCACAGAGTGAGGATAGGGCAAACATGGAAGAGCATTGCTGGGTTCTCCCTGTTGTGAATAAGTTCCATCACCTCTAATTACCTCCATCACCCCATTTCCTGGGGCTTTCCGAGTGGTGCTTGTGATAAAGAACCCGCCTGCCAATGCAGGAGACATGACGAGATGGGGATTCGATCCGTGGGTTGGGAAGATCCTCTGGAGAAGGAAATGACAGCCCACTCCAGTATTCTTGCCTGGAGAATCTCACGGACAGAGGAGCCTGGTGGACTACAGTCCATAGGGTCACAGAAAGTCGAACACGACTGAAGTAGCAACCATTTCCAATTACTCTATTTGCCACATAGGGGCATCACTTTTTAGAGTTTTAAAAATGTTTCTCCCTCTTTTGTGGTGATATTTTAATGAGGACAGGCGTGTATTGCAGTAAGCCAGTTACTCAGTTAATCCTCCCATGTGTCATACGCGGTGTTAAGTACCATAGATGTGGGACTCAAAAAATGTTTCATTTGGAATTAAAATATGCTGTGTTTTCCTTTGGTAGTCTTCCATTATTCCCCTGTTTTCATTTTGCATTCTTCATTTCTCATTCTAACCATTCTCTTTGTCTCTAACGTCCCTCTCCTGTTACTCTAAATCTGTCCTGTCCAAATGGTAGCCAACTAGCTAAACGTTACGTTTATCCCTTAAAATGTGGCTAGTCTAAATTGAGACCTGAGATAAATGTAAGTTGCATAATGGGTATGTTATGAAGAAAAGAATGTAAAATATGCCCATTTTTATGTTGATCACATATTGAAGTGATAATATTTTGGATATATTGCATTAAATATTATCAAAATTAATGTCATCTGATTTTTACTTTATTAAATGCAGCTAACTGGGAAATTTAGAGTTATGTTTATGGGTGTAATTATATTTCTTTTGGAATGTGCTTCTCTAGATTCTTTTATTGATTTTTTTTTACTTGTCCTCGTTGAACAACTTCCTTCCTGTTTTATCCTCATTGCCCCTTGCCAATATTTTTAGAGGTCAGAAATTAGAAAAAATGTTTACTCTCCTGAAACTGTCTTTAAAAATAAACATTAGATTACATATTTAGCAACAACAAGCCATGGAGTATTAACACATGCTACCACATGGATGGACCTCAAAAATATTATGCTAAGTGAAAGAAGCCAATCACAACAGAACATGCACTAAATGAGTTCACTTATATGCAGTGCGTAAAAGCTCTCTAGAGACAAAATGTATCAGTGTTTACCTCAGGTAGGGGGTGAAAGGGTTGTGAGGAATGACTACTGGTAGGTAGTAGGTTTTTAAGAGATGTAAAATAATGGTGATATTCAAGCAACATTGAATATACTAAAAACCACCTTGAGGGTGAAGGTGAAGTCGCTCAGTCGTGTCCGACTCTTTGCGACCCCGTGGACTGTAACCTACTAGGCTTCTCTGTCCGTGGAATTCTCCAGGCAAGAATACTGGAGTGGATTGCCATTTCCTTCTCCAGGGGATCTTCCCGACCCAGGGATTGAACCCGGGTCTCCCGCATTGGAGGCAGACGCTTTAACCTCTGAGTCAGTAAAGCTGTTAAGGGCTTCCCTGGTGGCTCAGAAGATAAAGAATCTGCTTGCAGTGCAGGAAACCTGGATTCAGTACCTGGGTTGGGATGATCCTCTGGAGAAGGAAATAGCAACCCACTCCAGTGTTCTTGCCTGGAAAATCCCACAGACAGAGGAGTCTGGCGGGCTACTGTTCATGGGATTGCAAAGAGTTGGACACGACTGAGCGACTAACACTTTCATTTCAAAGCTGTTAAAATAATACTAGATCTTGCTCATCACATCCAAGTGTCATTCAGTTAGTCTTTTTGATGCTCTGCTTTCCTTTTTCTGCCTCTTGGGCAAGTTTGCCTTATTCTTTACAAATCATTTTAGCCTTCCTAGAAATTAAGTGTATGTCTTTGTTAATGTTCGTAGTAGTGGTCAGGTACTTTTGTCTTAAAAAAGGAAAACATAGGCCAATATGTGTTGGAACTTTTGTAAGCAGTTACAATCCCTTTTTCAGACTGATATGTGTTCAGAACATATTTTAATGCCATTTCCCCTAGGGGACTTGTTAGGCAAATGTATTTAAGTGTCATTTTAATCTCTTTTTATAGCTTTTATTTATTCCTTTATACCTCCATGATGTTTCAACATCTGATGAATTGTGGCTTTTCATTAGGACTTCTGGATTTCTTATGTATAAAAACAGAATAACAAAAGAAAAAAAAATCTTTTCTTCCAAGGTGGTTATACATATCTATTTATATTACAAGTGCATAAATATGTATTTTTTCTAAAAATTCTGGACAATACATGCATCTGTGTACTAAAGAGAAACATTTTGATTAAATCAGTCCATTATTAAAAAAAAGGAAAAAGGATTAGTGTCAAAATGTATTTTTAAACAATTTCTTTCAAGCTTCATTTTTTTTTTTCCAGCTTAATTTTTTCTTTCACCATTTTCATTTAAAGATGGCTGCAAATTGTAAAAGCTTACAAAAATATTATTTTTATATTTATATCTATAAATGTTCATTATTTTAATCTGTCCTCCATTTTGAGGTGCTTACTTTTCTAACGTTCAAAGTAAATACTTAAGTATATGTGTGTGCTCAGCCATGTCCAACTCTTTGTGACCCCGTGGACCATAACCTGCCAGGCTCCTCTGTCCATGGAATTCTCCAGGCAAGAATACTGGAGTGGGCTCCCATTTCCTACTCTGGAAATATGTAAATAAACATTTATAAAACTAATATAAATTTTGACAGATGCTGCTTTGAGCCTCTGTGTTGATTTTGGTAATTTTTACAGTATTTCAAAGTTTTTCATTGTTATTGCATCTGCTCCATGATCATTAATCTCTGATATTATTATGCATGCTGGAGACTTAGATATTGGTTAGGATTTTTTTAGCAGAAAAGTATTTTTAATTAAGATATATATATATTTTAGACATAATGCATATTGCATTCTTAATAATTGACTACAGTTTGGTGTAACATAACATTTATATGTACTCGGAAACCAAAAAAATTGTGTGACTTACTTTATTGCAGTGTTTACTGTATCGCAGCGTTCTGGAAGCGAACTCGTGGTATCTCTTTGAGATGCCTGTACTAGCAGCTTCTTTTAGTCCATAGAGGGTGGACTTTGCTTTGGGGGCCATTGCTTCCTTACTAGTTCAAATGACTTTGTTGCTCCTGTGAGTTTCAGGTAGTCTTTTAATAGCAGCTCTGGGTACAAAGGTTTCAAAGTCATCTTTTCAGAGAACTCACATGGGGAATGGCTTATATCATTTGGCTCTAAGGTGGAACGTGGTGAGGTGGAAAGAGATGCCCTGAGGGTTGTGAGCCTCTTTTCCTTTGTTCTTTTTACCCATTGTAACAATGGATGGTAAACTTTGCCACATCATGAAAAGTGAAAGTGAAAGTTGTTCAGACCTGTCTGACTCTTTACAACCCTATGGACTATAGTTTATGGAATTCTCCAGGTCAAAATACTGGAGTGGGTATCCTCCAGTGGATCTTCCCAACCTTAGACTCAAACCAGGGTCTCCTGCATTGCAGGTGGATTCTTTACCCACTGAGCTGTAAGGGACACTGCCACATCTTGGTACCTGACTTTTGTAGAAACTGTGAATATTATTTAGTGTAAGAATCTACTGACAAGGAGGTTTTGATTTATTGGAAATTAAAACTTTAAGGAACATACAGTTAATGATTTTCCAGGTGAGAAGTCTACCAAAGATCCCACCACACCTAGTATCCCCTTTCTTCCTTTCTAATATACGCTAGGTAAATTTAATGCATAGTACCCATCTTTAAAGGGGCTTCTCTGGTAGTTCAGTCAGTAAAGAATCTGCCTGCAGTGCAGGAGACCTGGGTTCGATCCCTGGGTCAGGAAGATTCCCTGGAGAAGGAAATGGCAAACCACTCTAGTATCCTTGCTTGGAAAATCCCATGGACAGAGGAGCCTGGTGGGCTGCAGTTCTTGGGGTTACACGATTGAGTGACTAACACTTTCACTCATCTTTAAAATCCTAAAAATTCCCATTCAAAATCCTAAAAGATGATGCCATCAAAGGGTTACACTCAAGATGTCAGCAAATCTGGAAGACCCAGCAGTGGCCATAGGATTGGAAAAGATCAGTCTTCATTCCAGTTCCCAAGTAGGGCAGTACTAAACCATCAAACAGTTGCACTCATCTTCCACACTAGTAAGGTCATGCTTAAAATCTTGCATGCTAGGCTTCAATTATGCAAACCAAGAACTTCTAGACATCCAAGCTGGGTTTAGAAAAGGCAGAGGAACCAGAGATCAAATTGCCAGCATTTGCTGGATCATAGAGAGAATTCCCTTGGAATTTGCAAGGGAATTCCAGAAAAACATCTACCTCTGTTTTATCCAATATGCTAAAGCCTTTGATTGTGTGGATCATAACAAACTGTAGAAAGCTCTTAAAGAGATGGGAATATCAGAACATCTTACCTGTCTCCTGAGAAACCTGTATGTGAGTCAACAAGCAACAGTTAGAACCCTGCATGGAACAACAGATTGGTTCTCAGGATTGAGAAAGGAGTACGACAGGGCTGTATGTGGTCAACTTATTTATTTAACTAAAATGCCCAGCACATCATGAGAAATGCTGGGTTGGATGAGTTAGAAGCTGGAATCAAGATAGGCAGGAGAAACATCAACAACCTTAGGTATGCAGATGATACCACTATAATGGCAGAAAGTGAAGAGGAACTAAAGAATCTCTTGATGAGAGCAAAGGAGAGTGAAAAAGCTGGCTTAAAACTCAACATTCAGAGAAGTAAGATCATGGCCCCCAGCCCTATTACTTCACTGTAAACATAAGGGGAAAAGGTGGAAGCAGTGACAGATTTCCTCTTCTTGGGCTCTCAAATCACTGTGGATGGTTACTGGAGCCATGAAATCAGAAGATGATTACTTCTTGCAGGAAAGCTATGACAAACCTAAACGTCATGTTGAAAAGCAGAGACGCCACTCTGCCGACAAATGTCTGTATAGTGAAGGTTATGGTCTTCCCAGTGGTCACAGACAATTGTGAGAGCTGGACCGTAAGGAAGGCAGAGCACCAAAGAATTGATGCCTTTGAACTGTGGTGCTGGAGAACACTTTTGAGAGTCCCTTGGACCGTGAGGAGATCAAACCAGTCAATTTTAAAGGAAATTGACCTTGAATACTCACTGGAAGTTCTGATGCCTGTGCTGAAGCTCTTGTATTTTGGTCATCTGATGTGAACAGCTGACTCATTGGAAAAGTCCCTGATGCTGGAAAGATTGAGGGCAGAAGGAGAAGAGGGCGCCAGAGGATGAGATGGCTGGGTGGCCTCACCGAGGCAATGGACATGAATTTGGGCAAACTCATAGAGATGGTGAGGGACAGGGAGGCCTGGTGTTGCTGCAGTCCACGGGTTTGCAAAGAATTGGATGATTCTGTGACTGAATAGCAACACCCATCTTTAAGGGCTTCCCTGGGGCTCAGACTGTAAAGAATCAGCCTGCAATTTGGGAGACCTGGGTTTAATCCCTGAGTTGGGAAGATCCTTTGGAGAAGGAAATGGCTACCCACTCCAGTATTCTTGCCTGGAAAATTCCATGGACAGAGAAGCTAAGCAGTGACAGATTTCCTCTTCTTGGGCTCTCAAATCACTGTGGATGGTTACTGGAGCCATGAAATCAGAAGATGATTACTTCTTGCAGGAAAGCTATGACAAACCTAAACGTCATGTTGAAAAGCAGAGACGCCACTCTGCCGACAAATGTCTGTATAGTGAAGGTTATGGTCTTCCCAGTGGTCACAGACAATTGTGAGAGCTGGATCGTAAGGAAGGCAGAGCACCAAAGAATTGATGCCTTTGAACTGTGGTGCTGGAGAACACTTTTGAGAGTCCCTTGGACCGTGAGGAGATCAAACCAGTCAATTTTAAAGGAAATTGACCTTGAATACTCACTGGAAGTTCTGATGCCTATGCTGAAGCTCTTGTATTTTGGTCATCTGATGTGAACAGCTGACTCATTGGAAAAGTCCCTGATGCTGGAAAGATTGAGGGCAGAAGGAGAAGAGGGCGCCAGAGGATGAGATGGCTGGGTGGCCTCACCGAGGCAATGGACATGAATTTGGGCAAACTCATAGAGATGGTGAGGGACAGGGAGGCCTGGTGTTGCTGCAGTCCACGGGTTTGCAAAGAATTGGATGATTCTGTGACTGAATAGCAACACCCATCTTTAAGGGCTTCCCTGGGGCTCAGACTGTAAAGAATCAGCCTGCAATTTGGGAGACCTGGGTTTAATCCCTGAGTTGGGAAGATCCTTTGGAGAAGGAAATGGCTACCCACTCCAGTATTCTTGCCTGGAAAATTCCATGGACAGAGAAGCTTTTTGGCTTCAGTCCATGGGGTAGCAAAAATCTGGACATGACTGAGTGATAAACACAGACACACAGACACACACACACACCCATCTTTAAATGTTCCAGTTTTCAAGCTATGAGGTTAAATTTTTATCTGCATATAATTTTAAGACAAACACATGTATTTTCAAAATTCATTTGATTTTAGTAATCAAAGGAATTTTTAAAATTATTTAATGACCACGAGAAAAGTTGTTGATCAATTTGTGCTTGCCTTTTTATTGGTAATGAAGGTGGGTGTAGGGAACAGGAAGAAGAAGATGAATATAATGGATCTTTCTCATATGTTTAGCGAAGAATTACATTTAAAAATGGTCTTGTTCTTTCAAGTGTTTTTTTTTTTTTTTTTACTGTGAACAGTTTGAATGAGATAACCATTTATTTCTAGTCAACCTTGAGATATCTAGTGTATGATCTTTCCTGAGGTTGTGTTTTACATTTCTTAGTATAGAGTTTATTTATGTTGCAGGTGTTTTGCTACGTATCCTTAATCTGTGAGAAGATTTATAGCTTTTTGTTAACTTTATTTTGTCTTTATTTTATAGTGAAGATGAAAAACTAGTTGGCTTAATTTCAAGGATAAGCCATGCCTGTCAGATGAGTTACTCTTCATCTCCCTTTCCTGGCTTTGTTTCCATCTGTTCCCCAAAACATTTACATCTTTTCCAATTTTTAGTTTTGGTGAGGGAAAGGGACTGATTTTGTTGTTGTTGTGTATCTTTACAACTCACACCATCAGATTCAGGTAAGATAGCTGGAAATCTGCCCATGTGGAAAGTATAGTGTTACCCCAGTAGAGAAAGTTGAGAATAGGAATCAGGTTTTTTGGCCTTATTGACCACTTGTACATTTGACAGTACAAGGTATTTGAGGGCAGTACTTGTGGAAATGTTAAGGAGTTAACATTAATAGTCCTGTGGCTAAACAGATGGTGTAATTAGCTCACAATGGGAAGAACAGCGTTTTCATGTTTGGATAAAAAGGGCTCACCGCGGGTGGTAGAGTTAAGAGGTTCCAAATGACAATATCTTATAAAGATAAGGACAGTGACGCTTTCATACTTCATGGTTTAGGCATTCATGTACATATATATAAACTCTCAGCCTGTTTTATTTAAGTATACTAACTCTTGTTACATTTAGGAACAATTCTCTGTAAGTGAATTCGCTTAGTCCAGGAGATAGGGCTAAGTACTGTGGAGGATTCAGAAAAAAATTTGGTCTTTGTACTCAAATAGCCGATTTTCTGGAACGTGTTCATAGGTTAGTGGCAAATAGAGGACCTGACAGATATTTTTATAGCAAAAGTATATTGTAAATGATTAGTTCTATGAGTTACTTATCCAAGTTCAATATTCCTCAGAAGGAAAATATTTTCAATAAGATAGTGGAAAGCAGTTCAAGGACTGTGTGTCTCTTCATCATCTAATAGTGTCATTGCTTTTCTATGTGAAATAGTTTGCTTTTGTCAAATGTCATCTATTCCGAACTATATATATGTTTATGCAATATAAAAATGATACAGTAGCAGGAAAATACAGTCAAATGGATAAAAGGGCTATGGCAAGCCCTTCTGTTTGTATAATTTGAACATATTTTCCTCAATAAAAATTTAGAAGTTGACATTGGTTGTGTTTTGTTCCAATTGATTTTACTCAAATTTTTTAATACTGTAAATTTAAGATAATATCAGATACTTGGTTAATTATTAGAGAGATATTTGGAAAGATATTTTTTTTTCCCATGTCTGCCCATCTGCTCCTATGGTACAATCATAATGCAGAAACATTGACATCTCAATTATTTCCTTGGCAACAAATTGATGTCAGGATCTCACATTTGACTTCACTGCAGGACCAAATATGATTTGGATTACAGGGATGAATTGGGAGTTCTTATTGAAGCACAGGTCTTTAAGAAAGAAGATTAAATATCTTTGGGAAATAATTTTAAGCCTTTAAAAAATGTAAGTGTACTTTTAAAGAGAAAAGTATAAAAGTATACCCAAAGTATATGAATATTCTTCTATCATTCTATGTATACAAAGCCATGATGAAAGGCATTTACTGCCTGACATTTGCAAGTAAGAGTTTTTATCTGATTTATTGTTTACTCAAAAACTTAGAAAAATAGAAACTTAGGCAGTTGTCTGTAGCAGCCAGAATAGTAAAGGTCCAGAACCATCTTGCTTTTAGTTAAGTAGTGTATATAAACTATCAGTATATGGTAGCTCCACCTTAAATGATATACTCCACCTTAAATGATATACTCCACCTTAAATGATATCATAACGATAGATGATCCTGCACACTGTATGGATGGCATAGCTTTTAAAGATTTTGTGGTACTTTGCCTTCCTTCTTGTGTCATTTTGTGCTTCAGTGAAGAAAATTTAGTATTTTACTATTTATTACAGTTATGAGTTCTGTCCATTCTTTATTGCTAATGCTCAGGGAAAACAATTAGATTTGATTCCTATGAACAAATGTCTGTATTGAATCTAAGTTATTTCTGACCCTGTTTCATAGCCCTTGGAGTATAATTTTTAAGTTCGTATTCAAGCTCACGAGGGCTTCTGCCCTCTCTGACTATATAGTGAAGGCAGAGACCATGTCTATACTCTCAGTGTCTGGCACATAGTGGGTACTTTGTCAAAAAATACATGTGATCTCATGGATTGTCAGGGTATTACAGATTCTCTGAACCTTGGCAGTGTCACTCCATGCCACATCTTGTGTTTTGCAGGTTTAAAATTTTGATTTAATCTGTTTTTAGGAGACTGATTCATTATAAGTAAACTGAAAGGAAACTGACTCATAATGTATGCTTGGAGATAATTTCCTGATTCTATCTATTAATTTCTTTTAATAAAAGTCAATGAAAGAGATAACATTATAGATTAGATGGTTTCTAGGTGAACTAGTCCTGCAACTTGATGACGGCTGAGGGAGCCAGGTGCCCAGGACCCAGCTGGCCCTCAGGCCCTTCATTTAACCTAGAGAGAATAATTGTATAGGATCAATAGGAATGCATGTTCTCACAAGTACCAACCAGGTGAATTCCCAGCTCACAATAATTATCCCTCTTTGAGAAGAGCCCAACCACAGAGGTGGACCTGAAAAAATGGTATGCAGTGTCCTTGCCACTTATCCCTGACCTCTGGCCACCTCTTAGGGGTAGATGACTGATCTACCCCTAAGTTTTGAGATGGGAATGGGGAGGCTGAAGCTGGCTGAAGCTCTTACCTTAATGGCAGTATCCATGTACTCAGTTGCTGAAGCCTCTGTGGACTGTGACCCATGGAGACTGCTGCTGCTGGTCGATCTCTGAGGTGGGGATGGGGAGAGGTTCACTGCTGCTTTGAGGCCTGGACCCTACAGTGGGCGGCCATGATGAGGGCTCTGGTGCTCTGGGAACACACTTGTCCCTGGGCCCCCAGCTCACCTGTCAGCCCCAGGCTAGAGGGCTTGGAGGGCCTTGGGGAGATCTGTCCTCTCTAGGCCTTGAGGACCACCGCAAGGCTCACTGTTGGTGGAGCAGGACCTCTAACTCGCGCTGCGTCAACGATCGCGCTATGCCAACTGAGCCAACGGTTGCATGCTTGCCCGGCCTCAGTACTTACACCCTTGGCCTCCTGATTCTCAGGCCTTTAAACTCAAACTGAATTGTACCACTGGCTTTCCTGCTTTTCCAGCTTGCAGACAGCACATCAAGGAACTTCTTGGCATCCATAATCTTGTAAGCCAATTCCTATAATAACACATATGTATATATATGTTATTAGTTACACATATATAATATATAAATTACAATATGTATCCCTCTTGGTTCTGTTTCTTTGGAGAATCCTGACTCATACGACAACCAGCAATTATGTTCTTCTCTTTCCCTAAAATGACTTGCACATCTTTGCCCTTTCTCTAATTATTGCTTCAGACAATAGAGTATGAGTAAACTTGCAATACTTCACTTATGTATCATGTTCTAATTTCCCGGAGAATACACTCTGGGGCTCTGTGATGATGATGGCCCTTGTATGTCAAAGGTTTACTTTGTACCCGTTGTTGTGCTAAGTTCTTTATTACACGATCACGTTCAAATTATTTTAATAACCTGGGCGATAACTACTCTTGCTTTCCGATGTGACAGAGTGGGAAAAAGAGGTAGAGAAATGTGCAGTAACTTGCCTCAAACTACATCCTGGAATAAATGGAGAAGCCGGGATTTTAATCTGATTCTGGAATCAGGACACTTGCAGTTGGTCTCATATCCAGATGGATAGTTTTTTTTTTTAATGTGGATATGGGGCTTTCCAGGCCACTCAAGTGGTAAAGAATCTGTCTGCCAATGCAGGAGCCACAAGAGTTATAGGTTCCTGGGTCGGGAAGATCCCCTGGAGCAGGAAATGGCAGTCCACTCCACAGAGGAGCCCAGCGGGCTGCAGTCCATGGGGTCACAAAGAGTAAGACAAGACTGAGCACGCAAGCAAAGCACAGTGCTGCCTTCTAATTTTTTATTGTTTTCAGTATTGGAAGGTGAGCTTGTTTCCAAATTCTGAGAAACTCTCTCTATAGTCATAGCCTGAGTGGGAATGGTAGTTTCTTGTCTGCAGTATCCCTGCTTTCAAGGTCACAGAAGCAGAGAATTGGCATGAGGCTGAGAAGAAAATGAGTGTACTTAATGATAAGAATTTTAATGAGATTTCAAATGAGCAAATATACCCATTTTGGGATCATTTAATTTTTTTTTTTCCCACGCAGCTTAATAGCATTGCAGTAAAAACTTACTAATTTAAGAATTGTGGGCAACACCTGTCTGAATTAACAAAGTCTGAATTGTAAAATAATTTTGTAGAAATTAAGTTTTATTATATTTCTGATACCTATAATTAGCTTGTCAATTAGGAGCTGAGAAAACTAAGCTTCTAAGTTACTAGAATAGTTCATTTTACATTAGTACTCTTATCTTCAATCTTCTTTATGCTATTAATTGCCTTTTAAATTACTCTAATATTTTCTACAGAGATATCAGTTCTTTGTAAAAAGCTTTCATCTGTAGCCTTATGTTTAATCCTCACAAGAACCCTTATTTTTTAGACTAGTCAGTTTGATGTGAAAGGAGAACAGAAATGATTTCTTCAGGACAACATGGCTGGTTAGCCAGTGCATGGTTGGAACCTGTGTCATTTGAGGCATTTTATTAATATTACCAGTACACAAATATATAATGTTTAGACAATCATTTTTGAAATATCATCAAAGTTTGTTTAACAGCATCTGAATTTGTGTTTTTCCCCCCTCTTTCCTTACCTGCCCTTCCTTCTTTCCTCGCTTTTCTCCTTTCCATCTATCTGTCAGTCCTGATTTATATCTATGAAATATGCAAAGAATGTGTTTGTGTTAAGCAGATTTTTCAACTTTTTAATATTTTTGGTGGTCATTTAAAATTTTCATTAAATTCTTATTACAATTCAAATTTATTCTCATTGGATCAGATCATTTTAGAATATGGTTAAGTTATTGATTGAATTTGTTTTCTAGTGCTTTGTTATTTGGAATATCTATTTAGAATTAATTTGAAATAGTCTCTGTAATTGACTATTGTAGTGTTTTAGGATAAGAATATGGTAGATCCCGCTTCTATCCTCTATATTCTACTTGTATTCAGAGCTCTGAAGATTTTAAGTAATAGAATTGGCACTTTTTATTTTGAACAAAGAAACCAAAATCTTTGTAAGGACAGTGGTGTGCCTAGTTGGTATGGGACAAAATCATGTCCCTTCGTAATCAACTAGAGTCAGGAGCTTATATCTATCTTCATTCTGATGAAGATAGACATAAAATGGAGACTTCCTTACTATTTTGTTCCTTGTCAATGTATAATCTAGAATTATTTTTTATAGAAAAAATGTTTTTTACCTGCTACGGCTATTTGGTTTCCTTGAAATACAATTCATAATGGGAAGGTGGCACAGTTCTCTTCCTTATGCATCAGTTTGCAGCATACTAAGTTGGATTCTCAGTGCGCATATTGTATTTTAAAAAATTTTCTCCTGATGATTCATATGTGCAACCAGGGTTGAGAAGCACTAATCTAGAGCTTGGACATAGCTCAAATACCAAAGTTTTATTGCTTATTGTAAAAGCAAATTTATAAGATAACTATTGTTTTTACTACTGATATGTTCTTTTGCCAAAATTTATTGCAGCATATGGATTTCATTCAAAGCAATTTTTTTAGGTGTGTTCTGGGAGGTACTTGTTTATCTTTGTTAAATTAAAAACTAAAGTAAACGTATCATACAGGAAGCACTCTAAAGGCAACCTGAAAATAATATACTAACGTTTCTTCAAGGCTTATTCTATGCTCAGTTTTATGCTTAGCCCTATTATAGACATTAGTCCATTTAAATCCTCATAACACCTTATAGAAAATCTAATTCTTCATGCAATAGAAGAGGAACCAGAAGCTGAAATTTCATCTGCTTGTCTAAAGTCATGGAATAAGTAAAGGGTGGGGCAGGGGCTGATGGGTGCAAACAGTTGGGAGACCCAGAGACTGTGCAATGAATCCCAGTTCTCTGCTTCTCTGAGAGTGAGAGGTGTTTAATCCCATCCCATCCTTTGTGTGGATTGTTTTTGTACTTTTATTGTGAGGCAAAGAAGTGCAATGACTCTGGGTTTTTAATCTTCAGATTCTGCCATAGGATCTGTAAATAAAATGGTTATATCTATTGTTATTTGTGATGGTTAGAATTTTTATTAGACCATTACATAGTGACTAGCATTTTTTGAATGTTTAGAATGTGGTTCCTTAACTTGAAGATATCATTCAGTCATGACGTCTACAGGTTAGTTGTTTTTAGCTATTCTGTATGCCTGAGGAAATAGGCTTAAGGAACTTAAGTGTCACCCAGTGAACTTTGAACCAAGGCTCCTCTCAGTGTTTATTCTTAACCACCTTTTGCCTATGAGGTAGCGGAAAAGTTAATAGAAATTAAAGAGTGGCTTGGAGAATAGCATATAACCTTCTCCAGAAGCTTTTTAAAGTTGTATCTCAGTCAATACAAGAGACTTAGCTAGCAACGAACACCATTAATTAACTTTCTCAATGTCAGAACTTGGTCATACCTCTTTAATCTGTTTTCATTTTTTAACTTACTTCCTAGTGTTAAACAGTGAAGGAATAAGATGTTCACTAATCATGACCAATTCAGAATTTTGCTGTGGTTTTTCAGTATGTTTTTCAGTATGTTTTCAGTTATGGTTTTTCAGTATTATTTGGAAAGTGAAAGTTGCTCAGTCATGTCCAGTCCATGGGATTCTACAGGCCAGAATACTGGATTCTTTCCCTTCAGGGGATCTTTCCAACCCAGAGATCAAACCCAGGGCTGGAATGGGCCCTCAAAAGAAATCTTGTATTTTATCCTTTTGTGGCTTGCTTGAGAAGGAAATGGCAACCCACTCCAGTACTCTTGCCTGGAGAATCCCATGGAGGGAGGAGCCTGCTAGGCTACAGTCCATGGGGTCGCAAAGAGTCGGACACGACTGAGCGACTTCACTTCATTATAGATGTAGAATTTAAACTTAAGAAAATATGCTCGTTATTTTATATTCTCCAGTGATTAAAGCTTCGGTTTTAGAGGTACATAATTTTACCTTATCTAAAATTTTTAAAATATGGAAGCTCATAAAGAGAATACAGTGAATCCCTACAACACTTTGGTAGTAAAGACACAATGAATAACCAGCAACACATTAACTCAGGGGGGAAAATGTGATTTTAAGGTTATATCAAACACACTTGAATATACTTTAAGTGAAAAAATGGAAAACTCAGATGGACGGCCTTTCTTATTTAAAAAGCAGAGGGGCTTTTATGTGAGAGTTAGAAAATCCATAAAAAATGATTGGAGACCCAAACAAACAAACAAACACAGAAAATATGATAAGCCCAGACTTGATCGTGGCAGCTTGAACTGTTAAGGAGCATTCTGAACTGACCAAACACTGACGCTGACTTTGAGAGTGGGTTCACGCTGCCACGTGTCCTGTCCTCAAATAGTCCTGGAATGACTAGGACATGTCCTTGTGAGACTGTAAGCAACTTGAGAACAAGAACTAATCACTTTCTTCTTGTATCCTGAGGAATTAACATAGTGCTTGGCATTTGTAGGCTCTGTTAAGTGTGCATCAGTTCAGTCAGTTCAGTCACTCAGTCGTGTCCGACTCCTTGCGACCCCATGAATCGCAGCACGCCAGGCCTCCCTGTCCATCACCAGCTCCCGGAGTTCACTCAGACTCATGTCCATCGAGTCGGTGATGCCATCCAGCCATCTCATCCTCTGTTGTCCCCTTCTCCTCCTGCCCCTAATCCCTCCCAGCATCAGGGTCTTTTCCAATGAATCAACTCTTCCCATGAGGTGGCCAAAGTACTGGAGTTTCAGCTTTAGCATCATTCCTTCCAAAGAACACCCAGGACTGATCTCCTTTAGAATGGACCTGTTGGATCTCCTTGCAGTCCAAGGGACTCTCAAGAGTCTTCTCCAACACCACAGTTCAAAAGCATCAATTCTTCGGCACTCAGCTTTCTTCACAGTCCAACTCTCGCTTCCATATGTGGCCACTGGAAAAACCATAGCCTTGACTAGACGGACCTTTGTTGGCAAAGTAATGTCTCTGCTTTTGAAAATGCTGTCTAGGTTGGTCATAACTTTCCTTCCAAGGAGTAAGTGTCTTTTAATTTCATGGCTACAATTAGGACACATTATTAAGCATATATCTTAATTTTACTAAGAGTTTGGTAAAAATCCTATTGAGAATCATGTTATATAGTAGATGATGAGCCTTTAATTCAGGTCAGTGGTTTTTAAACTTTTTGGACCCATAAGGATCCCTTTATGATTTTTAAAATTATTGAGAACACAAAAGAACTTTATTGGCTTGTATTTACTGATATATACCATATACCATCTAAGAAAACTGAGAAGTTTAAAAAATAATAAAAAATTCATTACTTGTTAACATAAAACATACTTTTGTGGGAAAAAAAACCCTGCATTTGCAGAACAAAAAATTTAGTGAGAAGACTGGCATTTATGTACATCTTTTATGATTTGCTTTGATTTTCTAGTTCATTAGAAGACAGTTAGGTTTTTATATCTGCTTCTGCATTGTCTTTTGTAATATGTTCTTTTGGTGTAATGTATGAGATAAAAGGGAGGTGTATTTTAATAGAGGATGTTCTTTGATACTGCACTAAAACGCTGCTGCTGCTGCTTCTAAGTTGCTTCAGTCGTGTCCAACTCTGTGCGACCCCACAGACGGCAGCCCACCAGGCTCCCCTGTCCCTGGGATTCTCCAGGCAAGAACACTGGAGTGGGTTGCCATATCCTTCTCCAATGCATGAAAGTGAAAAGTGAAAGTGAAGTCGCTCAGTCGTGCCCGCCTTTTAGCAACCCCATGGACTGCAGCCCACCAGGCTCCTCCATCCATGGGATTTTCCAGGCAAGAGGACTGAGAGTGGGGTGCCATTGCCTTCTCTGCACTAAAACGCTACAGATTGTAACTTCTTAAAAGTTAGTTTCAATGAAGAATTGAAACATCTACATTGAGCATTTTGTACCTTGTTATAGTAAAATATGTTTTGCTCTTTGCATAGATTGTTATCTGTGCATGATTTTATAGCATCATGTATTGGTCAACTGGGAAATATTAGTTCTCTAAGTTAAGTAGATCTGGATGTGGGCATATTTTATTATGTGACTAATCAAGCAATAACATTTCTTAATGTCAGAAGATGTTTTAAGTGTTGGAAAGCTCTCAGGCTCAGGATGGTGGATTAAATTTTCAAGATACTAATTTTCACTTATAATTTCAGTTTTTATCATTGGCAACAGACACTGTCAGTTATTTTCCTTCAAGTGACAGGTTCACTTGCTCTTTCCTCCCTCCAAATGTCAGTCACACCCAATTCTAAATAGGTTGTCTTCAATCATTCATTCAAGTAAAAAAACAGTGTTTTGTGAAAAGAGTGGCTAGTTCACCGCATATCTCAGTCTCATAAGTGCTTTTTGTTTGAGACAGTTATCCCATTGTATTTTGATATGCAGTGGAAATGCTTTATGCATTTTTCCTTCCTTTATTGTATAGGATATTAAAATGGCATGTACACAAGGATTGTGATTTTAAAAATTAATTAATTTTACTGGTTTATTAAAGACCTTCTTAAGTGATACTGCACTTTATTTATTGTGATTGTGTGTCTCTGAATGTCTGCTGGTTAAATTTGGTGTCTGTTTTGATTTATTCTAATGACATTCACAGCTTGACTCAACATTGCTTTTGCACCATCAGTGAGAAAGATAATAGTGTCTTAGTATCATTATGAAAACAGTTTTGACGTCATGATTTCTAGAAGGGTCCTAGGGAACTCATACTTTGTGTATCATTGGTTTAGGGGAGTGGTTGTCATGTAGATGTAAAGTAATTGTTTTTTATGTAAAAAAAAAATTGTCTAATACTATCACAAGTAGAATTTCTTCCATGTATTAGAATAAATGGTTTTGTTTAATTGGTTCAAAAACAGCTTGAAAAAATTAAATTGCTATTACTGAGAAGAGGATAATTTGTTTTTAATTTTCAAATAATCAAGTACAGTAATGCCTCACAGTGCATTTCTTAATAGTGATCTTGCTTATCGTTACAACTGTATATGTATCCTGAGAACCAAATACTGTTTTACTGTGTGACATACTTCTTTACTGTCAATGTAGTCTCTGCTTATAGAGTTTTTGATTTGAGTTTTATTCTCCTACAGATAGATTTCACATAGTAAGTATATGGACAAAAATAGTTAAGGGTAAATGTGTTTTTTTCTTCAGTTATTGCATTCACATAGGGTCTAATCTATACAAAAGTATTAAATATTTATTCCTAATTTTGGTTAACAGTCAATTTAAAAAATTGTACCATGAGGGAAAAACCTATATATTTTAACCTGGGAGCAGAGACCAGAGTATATAAATCTTTCTAGTATTTTCTGGATTTTTTTCCCCTCCTTTTCTTTCATGTTTCCTCTGTGGGGAATAAAAGCAACACTAAAGTATTAGCTCAAACAATGAGAGAAGTGTCCTTCTAACAGTAATAATGCTTAAAATTCATTTTTTTTTCAAGTTTTATGAGGACTTAAAACAGTTTCCATAGGTTGATAATCAAACACCAGGAATGACCAAAATAGTAAATTCTAATGAAATAATGAAATAAAGGTATGTCTGTGTTCTAATAATGCAAAGTTATGTAGATAAAGGAATCATTTATTAAGTGTTTTATAGGAACCTGTTTTCAGCTATGTACTGTATGAGATTTTGTGAAACCCTCTCTTGATTCATATGCACGTTTCTTTTTAAAAGTTACTCAGTACATTTAAGCACAATTTTTAAAACTGGAAGGCTGTCAGAAAGGAATGCATGAGAAGTTGATGTGATCTTTGCCACTTAACACATGGCTAAATATTTGGGACCACTTTTAAATGTTGTCTTGGTTAATATTTTTGTGGACTAGGTTAATGATTACAGTTTAGATTGTAAATGATGTTTGTAATTTCTTGCCCCTACCCCACTCCAAACATACAGAGTGAAACACCTTTGATTCCTGATGGCAAAGAGCTAGGACCTTAAAGAGCTGCACACATAAATAATTTATTTCCAATCATTATTTAGTGCCTCATATATGCCATGCTCTGTGCTGGGGCTAAAGATAAAAGAGTAACAGGATAAGGTCTTTATAGTCTAACAGAGGGAGACAGCAGGGAATGTAAGTGAGGGAAAGTGTTAAGAACTCTATAATAGGAATAGATACAGGGGGTTCTGTAAAAGCTTAGTTTTATGGAGAAGTTGTTGTTTAGTCACTCAGTTGTGCCTAAGTCTGTCCCCATGGGCTGTAGCCCAATGGGTTGACCTTTCCTTTTCCAAGGGATTGTGTCAACCCAGGGGTTGAAGCTGGGGCTCCTGCATTGGCTGGTGGATTCTTTACCGCTGAGCTACCAGGAAAGCCTTATGGAGAAGACAGTGTGTGAAATGAAAAGACCAGAAAAGTCTATGTAGAACAAGTGACCAGCTGCAATTATATGTACTCAAATGATGTAATCCTTATAAATGCTGCTAAGTCACTTCAGTTGTGTTCGACTCTGTGTGACCGCATAGACGGCAGCCCACCAGGCTGCCCTGTCCCTGGGATTCTCCAGGCAAGAACACTGGAGTGGGTTGCCATTTCCTTCTCCAATGCATGAAAGTGAAAAGTGACAGTGAAGTCGCTCGGTTGTGTCCGACTCTTCGCAACCCCATGGACTGCAGCCTACCAGGCTCCTCCGCCCATGGGATTTTCCAGGCAAGAGTACTGGAGTGGGTTGCCATTGCCTTCTCCGAATCCTTATAAATAGCAATCATATATTGACTCTCTAGGTCTCTGGAACCAAAGTTATTAAAAAATGGATAGTTCTTGGTTTAGTCCACAAAAATTTATGCAGCATCTATAGCATCTATTATGTGGCAGGCCCAGGTGATGCTGGCATGCATGGCCTGGTCCTTATCCTTAACTGATCCACAGTCTAGTGGGAGAGTTACATAATATCAGTATAATGTAGTAAGTGCCGTGAGGGCGAAACACACAGAAGGGTGTATAAAATGGCCAGGTGCAGGCCAGATCAACAAGATATTCATGTTTGTTTAAAGAAAAAATGTTCAGTGAGTCATGGACTATTTTCTTATGTACATGGCACCAGTATTTCTAAGTGAAAAGGGAGGCTTTGCTTTTGCACTGTGTGTATTTCTTGTCATTAAGGAACATGGTCTTGATTCTGCACGCAGAAAACGGCCAAGGTTTTTCCATTGCTTTCAAGCACCCTTAATAGGTTAAGCCTGGTTCAAACCTAATCCCATCATTAATTAGCTATTAGGTTCTTGAATCAGTTATGTAACTGCTGTAAACTGTACTTTCTTCAACTGTAATGGGAGATAAACCTAGTAGTTAACTCTGGGTTTTGGTGAGCATTTAATGAAATAATCTATATACAGTGCTTAGCATGGTGCCTGGCATATGGTAGATGCTTGTTTTCTGTCAGCCATTGTTATTTTGTCTTAAACTGCTTTAACAAATCTCCTGGGAGTTAGACCTCAAAATAACTAAAAAAATAAACTCTCTTATTTCCCCACTTAGGTGGAAATCTTGGCTTTCTTGCCTAGCCCTGTGCTCCTAACCAGGAGAAGCTTGCCTGCTCAAGCTAGTGTTGATACCGATTTCGTAGAAAGTAATGCTGTCCACGGAGAAGGCAATGGCACCCCACTCCAGTACTCTTGCCTGGAAAATCTCATGGACGGAGGAGCCTGGTGGGCTGCAGTCCATGGGGTCGCTGAGTTGGACACGACTGAGCGACTTCACTTTCACTTCTCACTTTCATGCATTGGAGAAGGAAATGGCAACCCACTCCAGTGTTCTTGCCTGGAGAATCCCAGGGACGGGGGAGCCTGGTGGGCTACCGTCTATGGGGTCACACAGAGTCGGACATGACTGAAGTGACTTAGCAGCAGCAGCAGCAGTAGCAATGCTGTCCAACTCTTTTCCTTTAATGTGGGATAATAAATATTTTCTAGTCCCATACTGTGTACACAGTGCTGTGCTGTGTTTTAGAGGTAAGAAACTCGAAACTGAAATTATATTTGTCCTTAAGGAGCTTACACTTTATCATCATAAGAAAGATAAATATTCAAATAACTAGGCATAGAACACATAGTTTTTTTTTTAAAAAAAGGGGATTGATTATTACTTAGCTTTGTCTCATTTAAGCTTTAGATTTTCTGAGGGGTAAAAAACCATAAGATTGTAGTTGTTAGAAAAGACCTTTGTTAAAAAGATGTTTTGAGCATTTCCCCCTACTGTTTTCCTTAGTTTTATTTGCAAGCCAGAGCAGGTATTAAAGATGAAGTGTTCTGGTGGGAGCGGTAGCCCGGAGCGCTTGAAGCATTGCTAATTTCAAACCTTGTAATTTAGTTAAATTGAAACATAACTGCATTTAGATGAATGGGCCGCTAGTTTTCCTTCCCAAAGCAAACATGCCAACCTTTCATTACTTCTTGTCTGTGCTATGGCTTCTGTGTAATTCCGATCTGCTCATTTACACATAATTGACATGTTATGGTGGTGCAGATTTTTTTATTTTGGAAAAAAGAAAAAAGCTTCAAAAAAATTAGGGATGCTTTCTGTAGCATACTGCATCAGTCATTTTACGTTTTGAAGTGAAAATGTGGGAGTGATTCCAGGTAACTTAGTGTTCCTGTGGAAGGTGGTTTGGCTCAAGCGTTTTTAAACCGGGAAATGAATAAGTGACACAGTAGGTCTGATTACAAATACAGTTTATCTTCATTTGGAATCCATGACTTCTATTAAATTTAATTACTTCCCCCGTGGCTTCTATTAAATTTAATTAATTTCCCCTGCAGCTGGCATAGTGGAGGTGCTGCTGCTAAATGAAGGTGATTGCTAATTGAGGGAGTTTTCTGTAAGAGGTTTTTTACCCATTTTCTCTTATTTATTTGAAAATCTCTTATCCAGCCAGATAACTCAGGACATTATTGAGAAGTTACAGGTTGCAAAGTCATACATGAGTTCATTAACATTACTTAGAGAGATCTGTGGGGCTTTTTTGTTTTGTTTTCTTTTCTGACCCTTCAGTTAACATGTCTTTTTGGTGAGAGGCCAGCCTAGGATTCTAAGTAAGGGAAATGTGCCCAGTCTTAACCTAGACAAGATGGGATGTGTTAGGCCAATCTTCATGTGGAGGTTTCTGGCAGCTATTCCAAGGTCAACTGCTGTTAAATTTCGAAACACAGAGGAAGAGAGGCAAAGCATTCTGCATTTGTGGACAGTGTATTACCTGTCTAACAATTATTATTTGGGGAACTCTCTCAAATTAGACAATCTTATTATTATGATTTTCTCACTAGGGAATTGTATGATAATATAAACATCAGTATATATTCCTAAGGCAAAGCCAAAAATTTCAAAACATTTTAAAAAATCAGGATATGTAAATGTTATATACCTGTTGTGTTTGGTTTCTACAAGTTGGCCACATGTTAGGAAAAAAAATGTATAATGTAAATAGATCTATATTCATTTAATGCATTTTTATTCTTAACCTTTCAATTTTTATTAGAAAAGAGCTTTCATTTTTGAGCATCAGTATGTGCCAGATATTTTATATACATTGTATGTACATATATACATGTGTAAGTCATATATATGGTGGTGATGGTTTAGTCACTGTCATGTCCAACTCTCGTGTGTATACAAATTTTATATATATAATACACACACACACACACACACACACACACACACACACACGGGCTTCCCCGGTGGCTCAGTGGTAAAGAATCTGCCTGCAAAGCAGGAGATGCAGGTTCCATCGCTGTGTCGGGAAGATCTCCCGGAGGAGGGCATGGCAGCCCACTCTAGTATCCTTGCCTGGAGAATCCCATGGACAGGGGAGCCTGGTGGGCTACAGTCCATAGGCTTGCAAAGAGTCAGACATGACTGAAGTGACTAAGCTCCCATACATACATATATATAAATTTTCTTAGCAGTCAAGTAGAATATTCTTTACACATGTAAAATTGAAGTTCCAAGTTTTTGTTTTTTTCTGTCAATAATTAAATGCCCAATTAAGTGGTATGTGAAAGCCCTTGCCTTTGAGGAAATTCTGTTCTTCTTTGAGTAGACAATACTTGGGTAATACTCTTTTATCAACAAGCTCTTTTGGAAGCGATTTTCTGAATTTCTCATTATCTAATTCTCTTTTTATTCTCCTGCTTTCCTGGTCGTATCTACTTAACTCAAACTGGGACGGCCATTATCTCTTCAAATTTAAATTTTAGTTTCATGACCTTGGGGATTCATACTGGCCATGTTTAACTCAACTGTGGTGCTTATCCATGACTTAGACTGAGCTTATTAAAATACAAAGTACAAAATATAAATTATCTGTTTTTTTTTTTTTTAGAATGACCAAAATGTTTTGCTCTGCCACCATTTTAAAGAAATTAATTTATTTGCTTCTTTATAAAACTGTTTGCTTATTTTGCTGCACAGGTCTTAGTTGTGGCACGGAGGTTCTTTAGTTGTGGCCCGCGGTATCTTCAGTTGTAGTGTGCAAACTCTTAGTTGCGGTGCTAATTCCCTGATCAGGGATTGAATCTTAACCACTGGATCACCAGAGAAGTCCCTCTATTTGTTGCTTATATTTTTCCTTTGTGAGATGTAGCTTTTCTTGTATGTTATGATGTTATTGTAATTTGATTTGCCATCTTTATTTTAAAATTGTAACTGACTTCTGAAGTTTTGAGCTTTAGAATTCTGCTAAAAATATACATTTGTGTGCTATTTACAAATATTATCAGAATTTGAATTGCTTTTACAATAAATCTTGAGTTTTCTTCTCAATTAGTCGTTAAGCTCCTGATCGTTACTTCTTAGACACTGTGTTAATGTACTGGCTTTACTAATTAGAGCCATGGAAATGCAAAAGTCAATCAATGAATAAATTAGTGCTCTCTGGTAACCCTTTATGTGCCTGTGACTATCTTCAGATATTCTGTTCTGTACATAGTAAGAGATGGCCCTACCATTTTGGCACGGGTTTTGTTCGAATGCATTTTTTTGATATGTATGAAGACACACTTTTATTGCTTGAAATCTCATCATTGCATAGGAGAAATGATATAGGTGGTTGGTAGGGTGCAAGTATATGGGGTTAGAAACAGCTAGGTGTGTTTTATGGGCAGTGTTGGCCCTGTTTTCTACAAGGAAGAGACATATGGTGGCCATGTGATTGTGGGCAGGAGGCCAAAGGGCTTGTTATGAAGCTGCATTTGATAACAAACAAATGTTTATTTACTTGGAATGTTGTTTAATTTAATTGTTGCTACATTTTCCAAATTCGCTGACATATTGAGTGCAACACTTTAACAGTATCATCTTTTAGGATTTGAAATAGCTCAACTGGAATTCCATCACCTCCACTAGCTTTGTTCATAGTGATGCTCCCTTAGGCCCACTTGACTTCACANGCATTGCCTTTCTTTGGAATTGGAATGAAAACTGACCTTTTCCAGTCCTGTGGCCACTGCTGAGTTTTCCAAATTTGCTGGCATATTGAGTGCAGCACTTTCACAGCATCATCTTTCAGGATTTGAAACAGCTCAACTGGAATTCCATCACCTCCACTAGCTTTGTTCGTAGTGATGCTTTCTAAGGCCCACTTGACTTCACATTCCAGGATGTCTGGCTCTAGGTGAGTGATCACATCATCATGATTATCTGGGTCATGAAGATCTTTTATGTATAGTTCTTTTGTGTATTCTTGCCATCTCTTCTTAATGTTTCTGCTTCCGTTAGGTCCATATCATTTCTGTCCTTTATTGAGCCCATCTCTGCATGAAATATTCCCTTGGTATCTCTAATTTTCTTAAAGAGATATCTAGCCTTTCCCATTCTGTTGTTTTCCTCTATTTCTTTGCATTGATCGCTGAGGAAGGCTTTCTTATCTTTCCTTGCATTCAAATGGGTATATCTTTCCTTTTCTCCTTTGCTTTTCACTTCTATTATTTTCACAGCTATTTGTAAGGCCTTCTCAGACAGCCATTTTGCTTTTTTGCATTTCTTTTCCATGGGGATTGTCTTGGTCCCTGTCTCTTGTACAGTGTCACGAACCTCCGTCCATAGTTCATCAAGCACTCTATCAGATCTAGTCCCTTAAATCTATTTCTCACTTCCACTGTATAATCATAAGGGATTTGATTTAGGTCATACCTGAATGGTCTAGTGGTTTTCCCTACTTTCTTCAATTTGAGTCTGAATTTGGTAATAAGGAGTTCATGATCTGAGCCACAGTCAGCTCCTGGTCTTGTTTTTGTTGACTGTATAGAGCTTCTCCATCTTTGGCTGCAAAGAATATAATCAATCTGATTTCATTGTTGGCCATCTGGTGATGTCCATGTGTAGAGTCTTCTCTTGTGTTGTTGGAAGAGGGTGTTTGCTATGACCAGTGCATTCTCTTGGCAAAACTCTATCAGCCTTTGCCCTGCTTCATTCCATATTCCAAGGCCAAATTTGCCTGTTACTCCAGATGTTTCTTGGCTTCCTACGTTTGCATTCCAGTCCCCTATAATGAAAAGAACATCTCTTTTGGGTGTTAGTTCTAAAAGGTCTTGTAGGTTTTCATAGAACCATTCAACTTCAGCATTACTGGTCGGGGCATAGACTTGGATGAACAGTATGGAACAGTATGAGCAGTATGAAAATAAGTACTTTTTATCAGTTGAATTAATTTCTAATCTTTGGTTTTCTTATTCATGAACAAGCACTTCAGAATACCTAGGCCAGCCTGACTTAGCTCTTTGTTAATACTTCTGTCCAGTGACATGTTCTCCCCGCACTGCTGAAGTTTTATTTCATTCTTTCATGTTTTCTGAAATGCACCACTTAAGGACTAATGTGGGTGATTCTCTCCTTTAAAAAACATCAAGTGCTTTTCAGGGGTTTAAGTGGCTACCCAAAATTCCTATTGTAGGTAGGATGTGAATAAACTATTGAAAAGGAAATACAAATTTTAAATAGATGAAAAGATGCTTAGTTACCCTTATAATAAAGAAATGCAAATTAAAAGTATAGAGAGATGCTACTTTTTTCACACATCAGATTGGCAGATATCCTTTGCTTTGTTAGCAAAAGTTTTGGAAGCAGACGTTTCCTTACATGTGGTTGTTTGGTTTGCAAGTTGGAACATATACCATGGAGGATAATTTCGCAATGCCCATCAAATACAGATGTGTTGTGTGTGTGTGTTTTCAGTCTCCCAGTCCTGTCCAACTCTTTGTGACCCCATGGACTATAGCCTGCCAGGCTCCTCTGTCCATGGAATTTTTCAGGCTTTTCCTGGAAAAGAGGAAGAGGATCTTCCTGACCCAGAGACTGAACCTGAGTCTCTTGTGTCTCCTGCATTGGCAGGTGGATTCTTTACCACTGTGCCATCTGGGAAGCCCCCGATACAGATGGGTATATCCAACAACAGCTCCCCGGAGAATTTATTAAAATTATCTGTGTACAAGGTGTTCATTGCAGTATGTTTTAATAGTGAAAGACTGAAAAGCAGCTAAATGTCTAACAATAGTGAGCTGCTTAATTCAATTATAGTCCATTCATACACTGGGAATATTTCCCAATTGTTAAAAAATGAAATAATGAGGCAGTCCATTATATACTAATAGGGAAAGGTGGTCAAGACATTTTATTAAAGATAATTTTTTCTTAAAAGGTGCCTGACACCACGTATAGTTTGTTAGCTTTATTAAATAAGAGAGAAAACAAAGTGTATTCCCATTTGCTTTCATATACACATACATTAAGTTAAGTTAAGTCGCTCAGTCGTGTCCGACTCTTTGCGATCCCATGGACTGTAGCCTACCAGGCTCCTCCGTCCATGGGATTCTCCAGGCAAGAATACTGGAGTGGGTTGCCATTTCCTTCTCCAGGGGATCTTCCCGGCCCAGGGATTGAACTCAGGTCTCCTGTATTAGAGGCAGACGCTTTAACCTCTGAGCCACCAGGGAAGCCCATACACATACATACATACATATAAAAATTGTTTTTTTTAAGGAAGAGTCCATAAGTAAATGATTGCAGTTACCTGTGGAAGAGGAAATTTTCACTATATTCAAAATTTAAAAAGAATTTTGGAACATGGATATGTATCCTCTGTTTTGTTGTTTTTTGTTCAGTTGCTAAGTTGTGTCTGACTGTTTGCAACCCCATGGACTGCAGAATGCCAGGCTTCCCTGACCTCCATTGTCTTCTGGAATTTGCTCAAGTTCATGTCCACTGAGTCGGTGATGCTAACCATCTCATCCTCTGCTGCCCTTTTCTCCTTTTTGCCTTCAGTCTTTCCCAGCATCAGCATTTTTTCCATTGAGGCGGATCTTCACATCATGTGGCTGAAGTATTGGTAGCATCCTCTGTTTTAAGTGAATATCTTGAGAGTCCCTTGGACTGCAAGGAGATCAAACTAATCCTAACGGATATCAACCCTGAATATTCATTGGAAGGACTGACCCTGAAGCTCCAATACTTTGGGATGAGTTAATTCGATTATAGTGTTTCCATCTTAACACTTAGGTGAAATGAGTTGCCCTAAGGTGAGCGAGAAGTTTTGAATCAGAAGGAAGAAAGAATATGGCAGTTGCCTACCATTCAGTCCTCAAAGAAGCAGGACACTACCCATTCCCTACAGGGAGGATGTCTTGGAGCCCTTGGGAGATCTGAAAATTAGGTAGTAGGAGCTTTGCAAGGAAATGGAGGTAAAAGGATGCCAAAGGCTAGTTTAAATTACTTTGAAAGTTGCCTACAGCCAACTAACTCCAAGCAAAGCAAAAGATAGAATGGGGACATTTTTCTTATTCTTTCTTCTGCTTCTCATGTGAATCAGAATTTAAATCAGATTCGGAACCACAGTTTAAAGCAAAGCTTTGAATTAGCACATGGTTGAGGTATACTACAGGCCAAATATATTTAATTATCTGCTCTGAGAACCTTAATGTTTAGAGTCTGCTTGCAATGGGTTTTTACTTTCAACAGACTAATACTCAAACATTTGTAAGACTAATTATGAACAGCATGTAATCATTTGCACGCTCCTAGGCCCTGTCATTCAGTGTGTACTTTACTCTTTGCTATTTGGCTTTTTTTTTTTTCATACTTTCTCTTTACCCTAAAGCATAGATTTTAAAATCCTGAAATCGTACTAGAAATCAAATGATGTTAAAGGAGAATCTATTATTGTAAGGGCTTCCCTGGTGGCTCAGAGGTTAAAGCATCTGCCTCCAATGCTGGAGACCCGGGTTCGATCCCTGGGTCGGGAAGATCCCCTGGAAAAGGAAATGGCAACCCACTCCAGTATTCTTGCCTGGAGAATCCCATGGATGGATCGCAAAGAGTCGGACACGACTGAGCGACTTCACCTCACCTCATTATTGTAAACCTATTGTAATTCTTTCAAGGTTGAATTAGCCCTACGTACTAAGGCTGATGGTTTTAAATTATATCACTGTGAACAGTTTTTCATTTTTCTTAATTTTTTATTAAAAAATATGCTGACCACTTGCCATGGGCAGAATTTATCATGGCTCTAGGAATTCACTGGTTAATCAGAGTTTTGGTGCTGTTTAATTTGTAGTTTTATAGAAAAAGATGTTTATCTACTTTGTTCCTTCATAACCGCCTCCCCATGCCCTTTGGCAATTTAATTGTAAAATATTGTGAAGTAGGAGGATAGTGGAAAGATACATAATTGCTCAACTGTTGTTTCTCTCATAGTCAATTCGTGTTTAGTAAAGAACTTTACCACCATTTATTGGAGTCTTGATCTCTTAAGAAATATTTCTTATTTTTAAAATAAGAATTAAAATTAAAAATAATTCCTTGATTGCTGCTAAGAATTTTGTAAGCAAATCTCAGTGTGCCCCATGTACTCTAACTATGTCATTGTGATGCTGAAAGCTCAGCTTCTCTGTACACTGGTGCTGAATCAAGACTTGGAAACAGAGCTTTGGATGATGTAGAAAAGGATATTTTTATTGCTATGTCAGGCAAAGGGGGACACAGTGGGCTAATGCCCTCGAAACCAAGTGTCCCAACTTGGGGAAGATGGTGACAAGTTTTATAGTAAAAGAGGGCATGATCAGCTCGTGGACATTCTTCTGATGGGTTGGTGGTGAGGTAAGTAGGAGTCAGCATTATCAACCTTCAGGTTTAACTAGTCTGGGATCTACTAGCTTATGGGTAGCATACCATAACTTCTTCCACCTGGAGGGGCTTACAGTATCTGCAAAACAAATCAAAGATATTGTTGTGTTCATCCATTGATGGGGAAACAGAAACTTGCCGCAAGGCTGCTGTTGACTGTTTCTTCCCTGTCTCACATCCTCTCCCTTTCGTAATTAACAATTGCTTGAATCTGCCCATTGGAATTTAGGGAAGGTCACTGAGGTGAATGAAGGCAGTTTCCTATAGGGAAAGAAATGCAGGACATAGGAAGGCCGTGTGCCCAGGAGCCCTATAGGGCTCTGCATGGCATCAGTTTTATACTGGAAAGAACCTAAGATTTGGAGATCTGATTGGAATATTGACCCATAGCCTCCTAATTATATGGCCATGTTTAATTTATTTTTTCTTTTGGAGGTATTTATTGTATACCCAGCATAAAGTAGGAACTCTGTAAATGCTAGCCATTATTTAATAATTCAAAAGCAGCTGGTTGATCACTAAGAGCTTAAGAGATGGTACTTGTATTTGGTAATTTGCTCATATTTCAGTTTTAGAGCCGTAAGTTGCAGGAAAGAAAGCAGGGTGTGAGAGGATATTCATATTCCACGTGTCAGGTAAGTCTCTGGGATGGCCACCAAGAGTGGGTTCTTGGTTTCTTGCAGGAAAAAATTCAAGAGCAAGCCACAGTAAAGCGAAAGTTTTATTCAGAGAGATGCACACTCCGTAGACAGAGTGTGGGCCATCCTGGAAGGCAAGAGGCAGCAGGATATGGGGTTGTCAGTAAATTTTATAAGGGTGAGTAATTTCAACAATACATTGAAGAACTATACAAAAAAGATCTTCATGACCCAGATAACTATGATGGTGTAATCACTCACCTAGAGCCAGACTTCCTGGAATACGAAGTCAAGTGGGCCTTAGGAAGCATCACTATGAACAAAGCTAACGGAGGTGATGGAATTCCAGTTGAGCTATTTCAAATCCTAAAAGATGATACTGTTAAAGTGCTGCACTCAATATGCCAGCAAATTTAGACTCAGCAGTGGCCACAGGAATGGAAAAGGCCAGTTTTCATTCCAATCCCAAAGAAAGGCAATGCCAAAGAATGTTCAAACTACTGCACAATTGCACTCATCTCACATGCTAGCAAAATAATGCTCAGAATTCTCCAAGCCAGCCTTCAATAGTACACGAACCATGAACTTCCAGATGTTCAAGCTGGTTTTAGAAAAGGCAGAGGAACCAGAGATCAAATTGCCAACATCCATTGGCTCATCGATAAAACAAGAGAGTTCCAGAAAAAACATCTATTTCTGCTTCTTTAACTATGCCAAAGACATTGACAATGTGGATCACCACAAACTGTGCGAAATTCTGAAAGAGATGGGAATACCAGACCACCTGACCTGCCTCTTGAGAAACTTATATGCAGGTCAGGAAGCAACAGTTAGAACTGGACATGGAGCAACAGACTGGTTCCAAATTGGGAAAGGAGTACCTCAAGGCTGTATATTGTCACCCCACTTGTTTAACTTACATGCAGGGTACATCATGAGAAATACTGGGCTGGATGAAACACAATCTGGAATCAAGATGCCAGGAGAAATATCAATAACCTCAGATATGCAGATGACACCACCTTTATGGCAGAAAGTGAAGAAGAACTAAAGAACCTCTTGATGAACGTGAAAGAGGAGAGTGAAAAAGTTGGCTTAAAACTCAACATTCAGAAAACGAAGATCATGGCATCTGGTCCCATCACTTCATGGGAAATAGATGGAGAAACAGTGGAAGCAGTGAGAGACTTTATTTTTTGGGGGCTTCTGAATCACTGCAGATGGTGACTGCAGCCATGAAATTAAAAGATGCTTGCTCCTTGGAAGAAAAGTTATGACCAACGTAGACAGCATATTAAAAAGCAGAGACATTACTTTGCCAACAAAGGTCTGTCTAGTCAAAGCTATGGTTTTTCAAGTAGTCATTTGTGGATGTGAGAGTTGGACTATAAAGAAAGCTGGGTGGTGAAGAATTGATGCTTTTGAACTGTGGTGTTGAAGACTTTGAGAGTCTTTTGGACTGCAATGACATAGAACCAGTCGATCCTAAAGGAAATCAGTCGTGAGTATTCATTGGAAGGACTGAAACTCCAATACTTTGGCCACCTGATGCGAAGAACTAACTTATTTGAAAAGACCCTGTTGCTGGGAAAGATTGAAGGCGGGAGGGGAAAGAGACAACAGAGGATGAGATATTTGGATGGCATCACCAACTTGATGGAAATGAGTTTGAGAAAGCTCCAGAGTTGGTGATGGACAGGGAAGCCTGGCATTCTGCAGTCCATGGGGTCGCAAAGAGTCGGACATGACTGAGAGACTGAACTTAACTGAATTTCATAGGGTAATGAGTGGGAAGGGTATTCCAGCTATTTTGGGGAGGGGGTTGACATTTTCTGGAATCTGGCCACTGTCCACTTTTTGACTTTTATGGTGGGCTTTGGAGCTGTAATGGGGCCTGTGGGGGTGTCATTTAGCTCTCTGACGTGTAGCAGTGAGCTTTTACTTCGGCTCAAGGTCTAGTGGAAGTCCCCTCCTCTGCCACCTTGGACCTGTTTGGTTTAATCAGTTTATGTCATGTCTTCAGGCTATGTCATGCTTTTAAAGGTTGTGCCCTGCTCCCTTCCTGTTTCAATATGTCCTTTTTCTTCAGACTTTTCTCAGGCTAATTTGGTACCTGGGGCAGCTTCATTCACTGTTTATATATCTTTGTAAATTGATAACGCATTGCATCTGAGGTGGGGCAACAGCTCTCTGACTTGATCCCCAAATCAAAGGAAGTAAGATAAAGGCAGATGGAGAGAGCTAGTAGTAGTTAGCTGGATAGAGGTGGAGAGACAAATGCTGACTGGTTCTGTGTTCTCTGTTCCTGCCCGTGGCAGGCAGCCAGCTGTTTCCTTTATTCCAGCTTCTCTGTGCGCTGGCAGTGATACAGCACATTCTTCTTAGAGAGATTCCTTCTGGCAATGGCATTTCAAAGAAGAAACTTAAGAGGAGAAGAGTCATTTTGATTTAGACTGTTAATGTGTGTGTAAGAGTAGGTAGTGAAGAGCCAGGGATTGGCAGCCAATTAAAAGCAGCATGCTAAATCTTCGTTTCTTCTTTCACTCCTAAGCAGAGGTTGGAGTGTCTGTGGGGGTCACCCAGAGACAAGGCTGTCTTTCAAGTCCCGTGAGGTGACATGGTTTATACAGTAAATCAGCCCCAACATATTATTAATACATTCCCTTGAACCCCGCACTTCTAGGAATAGCGACACCTCCTGGCCAGTGGTGGGATTTGTTTTAAAGTTCCACTCATTGGCTCTCCTTAGGGCGCTTGAAGCACCACCCATTTGGGAAGAGCACTGTCTGTACTGTTGCTTTGGGTGTACCTTCGTTATTTCCCCCCTGCCTCTCATTTAATTTTACCTCATTCAGTTTCTTTCTAGCAAGGGTTTCTTTATTTCCATTCTTTTCTCTCTCACCACTTTTTGGCCAACTACATTTTAGTAAAATCATTTACAAAAGCAATATATCATAATGGTTAAGGCTGTGGAGTGCCATGCCTGGATTTTTGATTCCTGTTCCTATCTGATGGTCTTGGACAAGTTAGCTTGTACTCAGTGCCCTTGCTTTCTATAAAATGGGGAAAAATAATACCTATCTTACAGGGTTATTTTGAGGCTAAAAAAAAAAGTGATGTATGTGAAGTTCTCAGCATATCGTTTTATGCAAAAAAATTATTGATTGTTTGCTTTTATTATTTAGCTGCCACTGTGCCCTTTCATTTATGTACCATAAGTAATTTCAGTTGATAAAATTAGTGTCAGTATATATATATATTTTTTTTCTGGCAAGCCAATTAGTTGGCTTCTCTTCTTAAACTACATTCAGTCCTAATGCCCAGATATTTTATTTCTGGTTCAGTTTATGTGAGAGCTCAACTGGATGACTAGAAACGCAGGTTGTTTTCACTGGTTTCTCAGTACTGACTCTTCTGACAATATTTGGTCCAGCTTCACAAAATGGACAAGCTATATTCCAAAACGAAAGGGGTTTACTACTTCATCACAAAAAAATCGTGATTGCTCTCCTGCCCTTGATCCATCAACTCTTTGTGATTTGTACCTTGAGAATAATCTCTAATGATTGTTTGGGTCAGCATCTCTCTTTCAAGTAACAGATAAGGAAGTGCTTTAAAATCACCTACTAGCAAGATAGAAAACTATCATTTTCTTCTACTTTCATCAGCTGACCCAGGCTGTTCTGTATGATTCTTGGTCTTTGCCCAGGTTCTTCCTGGGTGGTGTAATAAAATCAGACCTAAACCATTGGCTAGTTATGTTGAGATCATTCCCACATTAGGAAAATTAATTTAGTTATCATTATTGATGATAGGTGTACATTATACCTTCAGTGATTTTTAGTCCCATTGATTTTTAAGATAAGCTATTTAAACATTTTGTGGGACTCAAAATATTAGACCCCTGTCATGAAGGCTATTGCAGCTCAATTTTTGGAAGTTTTAAACTTGAGTTGTTTTAAACAACTGAGAGAATTTCTATTTGAGAGAATTTCAGCCATAGACATTTAAAAAATTATAAAAAAGACACATGAGGTTTACACATGAGGAATATTTAAATTCCTTTCTTGAAGTGGAGTAATTCTGTTTATTCAAGTTTTTTTTGGAATGAGCTTGCATAAGAGGGGGCTTTCCTGGTGGCTCAGATGGTGAAGAATCTGCCTGGAATGTGGGAGACCTGGGTTCGATCCCTGAGATGGGACGATCCCCTGGAGGAGCACATGGCAACCCACTCCAGTATTCTTGCTTGGACAGTCTCCTTGGACAGAGGAGCCGGGCAGGCTCTAGTCCATGGGTCGCAGAGTCAGACATGACTGAGTGACTGTGCACGGAATGGCACGGCGTAAGAGAAATTCTGGTACATTGATTTTTTAAAAATAAACTAGATGACATTTCCTGCGTTTTTGAAGTGTTAATCATACCGCATGTGCACAATCTCACTAAACATAATGCTTTCATATATATATACATATACATATGTGTATATGTATGTATGTAGATATATACATGGCAAGTTCTATACCTGATTCATATAGCAAGTAAATAAATTGAGATTTCAGCAAGTGAAGCAGTTTGCTCAGGGTCGCATAGCTAAGTGGTAAATCTACCTTACTCTTGCTTACAAATTTGTTCTACTGTATTATACATCTTTCCAAAAAAATGTAGACGGGAGGTTCAGAAGTATCTCCTTACGCGCTAGTATGAGTAGTTTTGAACTAAGTAAAACCTCTTCTTAACCCATATGCTTTCCTGTCTATCCTGGCTGCTTTACTCGGGAGAAAAAGCCACATCTTGTAATTGTGCTCAGAGACGGGGTTTTAGTACATCTACCTGCCTTCTCAGAGATGTTGTCAACTGTCCCAGAGACAAAACAGCATTGTCGCTTCAATTCATCTGGGTTGTTTTGTAGGCTAGTTTGTCATCCTCCTGAAGGAGTGATTTTACTTCTGTGATGCCTAGACTGTTGTTTAACTGGATTAAAAAATACATGTGTCAGCCACTGCTGGCTAATGATGGTTGGGATCACATTCTCCAGGACCGTCTGGGAGATCTCTTCCTTGGGACCTGGGTGGCTCTGTACAGAACTCAAAAGAAAGCTGTCCTTGTGTCTTCTCTGTTATGACTTTCTGAATTGTGT
>SJYT01002660.1:0-106657 GCA_006410635.1 Cephalophus harveyi | reverse complement strand
AAAAAAAAAAAAAAAGGAAAGGTTAGAAAATGCTATAGAAATTGAATAAAGAACAAAAGATAAAATAGTTAAAATAGTAAACTCAGAATGAATAAAACTATAAAATCAGTTAAATGAATACATTTATTAAGGAAATAAAATTTAAAGTAACAGGACAAATGCTAAGTAAAAATTTATAGTAAAAATATAAAAGTTAAATTGAGTACAGTACATTGCTTTAAATGTGTGTGTGTGTGTGTGTGTGTGTATTTCTGAACACAATATACCTGTATACTAGAATTAACATTGGTTGAGACTAATCTCATGTTTCATGCTTTTGGTTACATGACTTAACCAAGCCCTTTGAGAGAATATTAGACTTTGGAAATCTTGATGACCCACCTTAAATAGCTTCATCTTGGGAGGGAAATAGGGACATAAACATGTTTTTGTATGGTTCAGATGAGAGCTAATAATCTTGTGGTTTGTAATGGATCTAAATGGTTCTACAGTTTTTCTCTAGTCACTATTTTTTAAAAAAATTATTTATTTTTTAATTGAAGGATAATTGCTCTACAAAATTTTGTTGTTTTCTGTCAAACATCAACATGAATCAGCCATAGGTTCCCTACCTCAAAATGGCTCTACAGTTTTATATAGACCATGTTAAATTATGGCTTTTTGCTATATAACTATAGTTCCACAATAATAATAACTAGCATTAGTTTAGCCCTTTGTCTCTGAGAGCTGCTCTCAATTACCTTATTGTATTTGCAAATGTATTTTGATTTTACGTATTACAGTTGTTCAGTTGCTCAGGCATGTCTGACTCTTTGCGACTCCATGGATTGCAGCACTCCAGGCTTCCCTGTCCTTCACCATCTCCTGGTTGTTACAGTAGTAATATCCTATATATCCTGGATATTACAGTAGTAATTCCTAAAAGGTTAAGTTTATGTCAGCAGCCTTTTTTTCCCTGTAAGACTGAATCCTATTTAAGATATACTAGGGTATGCATACAATAGTGTTATCACAATTTACCTGCTTTGTAAATGAGGGAGCAGTGTTTCTTCCTTGTATCGAAGGTAAGAAAATGCATAGTACATTTTCCTACTATTTCTACAAAGATTGGTGTTGTAAAACAATAATTTTTTTCTTGAAAATGCCAGGGTGCCATGGGTACCCTGTCCTTGCTGCTGCTCAGTTGTATTCAATCATGTCTGACTCTTTGCAGCTCCAAGGACAGTAACCCAACAGGCTCCTCTATCCCAAGCAAGAATACTGGAGTGGGTTGCCCTGCCCCCCTCTAGGGATTGAACCCGTGTCTCCTGCATTGCAGACGGATTCTTTAGTGTTGAGCCTCCTTGGAAGCCCCTGTCCTTAGGCCAAGTCTTATTCATTTGAGTATGTCCCTTGACTTTACAAAGAAGCAGTTTTACTGTTAAGTATCTGTGATTTAAAAGGAAGGTGAAGGTGATGTCGCTCAGTCGTGTCCGACTCTTTGCGACCCCGTGGACTGTAACCTACTAGGCTTCTCTGTCCATGGGATTCTCCAGGCAAGAATACCGGAGTGGATTGCCATTTCCTTCTCCAGGGGATCTTCCCGACCCAGGGATTGAACCCGGGTCTCCTGCATTGGAGGCGGACGCTTTAACCTCTGAGCCACCAGGGAAGCCCGATTTAAAAGGAGAGCTCATGTTAAGTTTTACTGTGCACTTAAATGAGGTTTTATAAGAGACGCTTGCTTCATTAAAAAAGAAAGAAAGAAAAACAAGCAATTATGTCCAATAGGATGCTAGACTATTTGATGGTTTAACAAGAGCATGTCTTGAACTTTTCTAGTTCACGGTGAGGATTGCGTTTTAGTTGATATGCTCTTGACGTTATTTGTAGCATCTGATAAATTTTAAAGCATATTAAAAAAAATGATTTTATTCTGATATCATCAGACCTGACCACTAGTTGAGTAGAGAGATTAGAATCTTAGTTATTTATTAAATAAACATTTTTCAGACTGCTTATAAGACTGCTCATAAGATACTGATAGTTTGTATTTTTTTCCAAAATGTTTAAGATATAATAGACATTTGTGTTTTAAGACAACACAAACATATTTAAATAAACATATTTATTTAACACAACATATTTATTTAAAATTTATAAAGAGCCTCTCTAAAGGGCATCCTAACATAATACAAAATTTGCATATTTGCATAATAGTGCATAATATTTTTTAAAATTACCATGTTGATTAATATTTATTTTTGTCTGAGAGTGTGTGATAGACATTGGAGAGGGAGTGCCCAGTATGTACTTGCTCTTTCTGGAAGATGCCATGTATGTTCACATATCCAGACCTCTGCTTAAGCATCCTTGGTGCCAGTCCAGGGCCTGATATACTCTAGGCTGTGTAATCAATATTTCCTGAATTAATATTTGCTTTTTCCCATTGTGGCCTTTCTTGTCTTTTTCCCATGGCAAATTTCTGCGTATATTTCAAGGTTAAATCTAAAAGTCTCCTCTTTGTGGTTTCCCCTTCTTTTTTCAATAGAATTAATTTTGTGTGTGTTTTGTTACACTCTCATAATAGTATCTAATATGCTAGATTGGCTATTGTGTTCTTTCTGTCTTTTTTACTGTCATTAAAGGCATGTAACATGTTTTAGTTAGCATTACATCACCAGGTTTTAAAATACTCCTTGATAAAATAGGCACTCAATACATGTTTGTTGATTATAATAAAATCTAACAGAGTTTGAAGGAGGGTGATTTGGGAAGGGAACTAACATGCATTGATTGCCTAGTGTATGGTAAGCTCTTCACTAGTTACTTGAAAATTCAATGCCATGTAATATTTCAGATAATCTTGGAAGAGAGGAGGTACTATCTTTATTTTACATCTTTTACCTTCAGTGAGGGAACTGCATGGCTGACAAGTACAGAACTAGTCTTTCTCCTCTTTCATCTCATATCAAAGCTGTATTAAGCTGTCTCCTGAGATATTTTTACAGGTTTTTTTTTTTTCCCCTTCTTAAATCATTGCTAAGCTTGAATGGTAGAGTCTACTATTTTCAAATCTAAGTTTCTTCACTTAAGTTGCTCATATTATAAAAACATACCCAAGTTCACACTCATTTATCATGGAGACTCCATTCTTCCTACAAGTAACATTTTCGTCATCACAATCACACGCAAAATCTCTTACAAACTACTGTGATTTGAATTCTGATCCTTTATGACTAAAATACCTTGGAAGTGAATTAAAAAATGAAAAGAACACCCATAATTTAAAATGACATTTACATAGCATTGAAAGTTATGTAGACATATCTCATGATAGTGGATATTCTCACTTGTATTTGATCTCTATTACTTTAAGTCTTTCAAAATGATTCATTCATAATAATACACAATGCATTGCGTAGAGTAAATCTATATTCTCAATCACTAAGGCAAACCTCTAGAAGAGCCTATACTATATATAAACATTTACATATGTGTACTTATATTGATTTATTTACAGTGATGCATATTTCTTTAAAACACTCTTCTGCCCCTGTTTCTCACCACTAGATTGCATTGAAATGCACTGTAAGGAGTATGTTCTAAAGATGAATTGGATGGAGATTTGCTTTTAGTTATCAAGCATTAGTATGATATCACCTTGGAAGTGGTATGGTTACCTTTCTTTCATTAAAGTCTAACCCTTGCTGTTAAAAGGGAAGTTTTAATGCCCTATTTCCATATTACTATTTTTTAATTAATATGACAGGATCAGGGAATATGAATATTTTTATCAGGAACCCTAGGAAGTTTTGAAGAAAGTGAAAGTCGCTCAATCGTGTACAACTCTTTGCTACCCCATGGACTGTAGCCTGCCAGGCTCCTCTGTCCATGAAGTTTTCCAGGCTAGAATACTGGAGTGGGTAGCTGTTCCCTTCTCCAAGGGATCTTCCCAACCCCAGTATTGAACCCAGGTGTCCCACATTGCAGGTGGATTCTTTACTATCTGAGCCACCAGGTAAGCCCAAGAATACTGGAGTGGGTAGCCTATCCCTTCTCCAGGGGATCTTCCCGATCCAGGAATCGAACTGGGGTCTCCGGCATTACAGGTGGATTCTTTACCAGCTGAACTACATTGGTAATTGGCTCAGATGCTTGGAATAAAATAGTAGTCTATTTGAAGTCATAGGTTTGATACCTCATGGACCATCTGGTGGTTCCTAAAAGGTTGTTTCTACCTCAGGCATTTTGAACTTGATATTTGCATTTGCTCTACCTGGACTGACTCTTCGCTGCAGGTCTTCACACTGGAATCCTTCATCCGGCCATTCCAGCTCCTCTGATGGGAACATGCATACCCACTGTTCTGCCTTACATTCTCAAATTTATCTGGCATTACTTGTAGAATGTAGATTCTGAATATTTCATTGTGTTGTTGCATTCCAGATGCTCAAAACAGTGCCTGGTATTTAATAAATATTTACAGAACAAGCTGGAAGTTTGTGTAGATAATTGGGCCCACGATCTTTCCAGTAGTCTACAAATGATCGGCATCTTTTGAGTGCTAGAATGGCTTCCCCTTAGCTTAGGGGTACGATGCTCAGTGATAGGGTAGTCCTGCTGTAGAATTCCGAGCAGCTTCAGTGGATGAATAGACTCAGTATGAGCCCTGAGCAAGGGAATCCTTAGAAAGAAGATTCATCAGTTCACATTGTCTATAGATTCTTACATGATTTCTTATTTCACTGTATATGGATAGGACAGTGCTAAATGATTGTCTCTTGTCTTGCTAGCTGATAGTGGTGGTTGGTACTGTAAGTGGGGAGGCTGGTGAAGGGAGAGGTTAAGGAGAAAGGACTAATTCTGGTGTGACAGTCATCTAGGACAGAGAAGGCAATGGCACCCCACTCCAGTACTCTTGCCTGGAAAATACCATGGGGTCACTAAGAGTCGGATATGACTGAGCATCTTCCCTTTCACTTTTCACTTTCATGCATTGGAGAAGGAAATGGCAACCCACTCCAGTGTTCTTGCCTGGAGAATTCCAGGGAGGGGGGAGCCTGGTGGGCAGCCGTCTATGGGGTCACACAGAGTCCGACACGACAGAAGTGACTTAGCAGCAGCAGCAGCGGTCATCTAGGAACTGACAGAAGTTTTAAATTTTTACTTTGAGGAACACAGAGGTAATTAATAAATTAATTAAATCAACTTAAGTATTCTCTGAGGTGAAGTCGCTCAGCCAACTCTTTGCGACCCCGTGGACTGTAACCTACTAGGCTTCTCCGTCCATGGGATTCTCCAGGCAAGAATACTGGAGTGGATTGCCATTTCCTTCTCGAGGGGATCTTCCCGACCCAGGGATCGAACCCAGGTCTCCCGCATTGGAGGCAGACGCTTTAACCTCTGAGCCACCAGGGAAGCCCTGTATTCTCTAAGTAAATTAATTAAATCATGAAAGTTTTGAAAAGCATCTTAGTATTTTTACACTATCTTCTTCCTAGCGAACACATTTCACTTGTCTAGGATTGAGTACAGCAATTATTTTCCAATATCTTGATGTACCTTCCCACTGTCAGTAATGGCAGAAAGTGTGCTGGCTGAGAGAAGGGCTCTGCAACCATGAATGTAATTGCAGAGCATTTTCTACAAAGAAAGCAGGTGGGAGACGATGGTGGCTAAGAGTTTGGGTTCTGGAGTCAGGTTACCTGGATTAAAGTCCTGGAACTGTCCTTAGTATCCAAGCTGTTAGAACTTGATTGAATTATGTAAAACCTTCCTAGATTTTGTTATTTGTGAAGATAATGGTAGTGCTTTCTTCATAGAGCTGTGGCGAGGGTTAAACGAGACAATGCATGTGAAACGCATAAGCATTCTCTGGCACATTGTGAGTGGCAGTAACTGTTATTATTAATACAATCACTGCTAGTTCTATATCTTTAACCTGTGCCTGTTCAGTACTGATGCACATTACAACACATCATCAGTTCAGTTCAGTTGCTCAGTCTTGTCTGACTCTTTATGACCCCATGGACTGCAGCATACCAGGCTTCCCTGTCCATCATCAACACCCAGAGCTTGCTCAAACTCATGTCCATTGAGTTGGTGATGCCATCCAACCATCTCATCCTCTGTCATCACCTTCTCCTCCTGCCTTAAATCTTTCCCAGCATCAGGGTCTTTTCCAATGAGTCAGTTCTTCCCATCAGGTGGTCAAAGAATTGGAGCTTCAGCTTCGACATCAGTCCTTCCAAGGGCTTCCCTGGTAGCTCCATCTGTAAAGTATCTACCTGCAATGCAGGAGACCCAGATTCAATTCCTGGGTTGGGAAGATCCCCAGAGAAGGAAATGGCAAACCACTCCAGTATTCTTGCCTGGAGAATCCCATGGACAGCGGAGCCTGGCACCCAACAGTGCCAGGGTCCGTAGGGTCCATAGGGTCGCAAGAGTTGGACACAATTTAATGACTAAATCACTACCAGTGAATATTCAGGACTGATTTCCTTTAGGATTGAATACATCATGGGAAAATGCAGTAGAGGATGGTCATAGTCTTTCAATTTATTTATGTTTTATGTTTTGAAAAGAGAACTTGTGCTTCAACAGTTACAATGCTCAACCCTATGGAAGGTTGAAATTAATGAATACCTAAAAATCTCAAAGCTCTGAATTCTTCAGAGTGTTTTCAGTTTATTAAAAAAAAATTTTTTTTTTCCTTGACAGTTCTAATTTGAAATAGGCACACTGTGTATTTAATTTCAGGTAAATCAAGAAAAATAGCTTTAGAGGGTTATCTTTTGCAGGAACAAAAGCTTTTCTTTTGTTTTCACCTCCTTTCCCCATGGGGGAAGGCCTTTTTAGTTACAGATGACAAGATGTAGTGACAAAATGTTCAGTAAAACTTTAAAACTATAGCTGTTTCTTTTGAAAGTGTTAGATTTCATTCCTATATAATTTTAAAGAAAAAGTGAGTTTTGAACGTGCTGACTCTATTCATTTTCTCAAAGCAGAAAGCACTTGAAGGAGCATGGTGTGTGATAGGGGTCATAGGGAGTTATAAGAAGTTATAAGGATTAGGCTACATTTGAATTTTTCACTTAAGAAATAATTAAAACCCACTGTTGGGTGCTAAAAAGAATAAGAAGGTGAATAAGGCCCAGATGCTGCTTTCAAAGGGATTATAATGATTGAATAAAATACTAGAAAAATAGCTTTAATAGAAAGTATAAGGTGGTATAATGAAAGAAGAGTAGAATCAGTGTTTTGGGACGTATTTCTTCCAGGTAGAGACCTCAAGAAGAGCTTTAAAATAAGCTGGTGTTTGAACTGTATTTGGAACTGATAAATCCCAGTATTCATTGGAAGCCATGAAGGGGAAATGCATCCTTGATAAAGGGCCTGGAATGTGCAAGGACTAGAGACTGAAATCAGAGGATTATCTGTGGAAAGTAGTACGTTCTAGTTTATTTCTCCAAGAATACTAGTCAGAAGAGACAACACGCACAAAGAGTTTTCTATGGTGAAATTGTTATTGAACTGATTTCATGTACCCAATGCACAGTGAAACCAAATAAAGCAAAGTGTTAGAGTGTGGAGCAGGGAAAGGTTTATTGTGGGGTCAAGCAAGGAGAACAGTGACTCATGTTCAAAAGTTCTGAACTTCCTGAATTTTTTCCAACTTTTTTTTTTTTTTTTGAGGAGAAAAATTTTTATAGGCAAAATTTGAGGTGAAGGCTGTAGGGTGTGTGGCTTTCTTCTGGTTGGTTGGTGGTGAGGTAGCATGGGATACTCCTGGAATCTTGCCCTCAACATGAAGTTGCTATCTTCTGAAGACCCTGATGCTGGGAAAGATTGAGGGCCAGAAGGGAAGAGGGCAACAGAGGATGAGATGATTAGATGCCATTACCAACTCAGTAGACATATGTGTTTTAGTCACTCGTGTCCGACCCTTTGAGACCTCATGACTGTAGCCCTCCAGGCTCCTCTGCCCATGGAATTCCCTGGCAAGAATACCAGAGTGGGTTGCCGTTTCCTTCTTCAGGGGATCTTCCTGACCCAAGAATCGAAGCCTGGTCTCCCGCATTGCAGATTCTTTACCATTTTAGCTACAGTGGACCTGAGTTTGAGGAAACTCAGGGAGATAGTGAAGGACAGGGAAGCCTGATGTGCTGTAGTTCATGGGGTCAGACACAACTTAGCAACTGAACTACAATGAACAACCTGGGTGGGAGCTTTTAGTTCTTCAGAAGAGCTAAAAAATATTGCTATTTATATTACTTCAGGGTGAATCAGGACCCTGCCCCAAGGCTGCACTAATGTTTCTTAGTTCAGTCAGTTCAGTTCAGTCACTCAGTCCTGTCTGACCATTTGCGAACCCATGGACTGCAGCATGCCAGGCTTCCTGTCCATTACCAACTCCCAGAGCTTGCTCAAACTCACGTCCATTGAGTTGGTGATGCCATCCAACCATCTTATCCTTTGTCATCCCCTTCTTCTCCTGCCTTCAGTCTTTCCCAGCATCAAGGTCTTTTCCAGTGATACAGTTCTTCACATCAGGTTGCCAAAGAATTGGAGCTTCAGCTTCAGCATCAGTTCTTCCAATGCATATTCAGAACTGATTTCTTTTAGGATTGGCTGGTTTGATCTCCTTACTGTCCAAGGGACTCTCAAGAGTCTTCTCCAACACCACAGTCAAAAGCATCAATTCTTCGGTGCTCAGCTTTCTTTATAGTCCAACTCTCACATCCGTACATGACTACTGGAAAAACCATAGCTTTTACTAAATGGACCTTTGTTGGCAAAGTAGTGTCTCTGCTTTTTAATATGCTGTCTAGGTTTGTCATGGCTCAGACAGTAAAACGTCTGCCTACAATGTGGGAGACCTGGGTTTGATCCCTGGGTCCGGAAGATCCTCTGGAGAAGGAAATGGCAACCCACTCCAGTACCCTTGCCTGGAAAATCCTGTGGACAGAGGAGCCTGGTAGGCTATAGTCCTTGGGGTCGCAAAGAGTCGGACACGACTGAGCGACTAAATTTTCAACTTTACTTTATAGGTTGGTCATAGCTTTTCTTCCAAGGAGCAAGCGTATTTTAATTTTCATGGCTGCAGTCACTATCTGCAGTGATATTAGAGCCCCCAAAATAAAGTCTTGATGTTTCCATTGTTTCCCAATGTATTTGCCATGAAGTGATGGGACCAGATGCCATGATCTTGATTTTTTGAATGTTGAGTTTTAAGTGAACTTTTTCACTCTCCTCTTTCACTTTCATCAAAGGGTTCTTTAGTTCCTCTTTGCTTTCTGCCATAAGGGTGGTGTCATCTGCATATCTGAGGTTATTGATATTTCCCCTGGCAGACTTGATTCCAGCTTGTGCTTCATTATTTGAAATAGCTCAACTGGAATTCCTTCACCTCCACTAGCTTTGTTTGTAGTGATGCTTTCTAAGGCCCACTTGACTTTGCATTTCAGGATGTCTGGCTCTAGTTGTGTGATCACACCATCATGGTTATCTGGGTCATGAAGATCTGTTATGTATAGTTCTTCTGTGTATTCTTGCCACCTCTTCTTAGTATCTTCTGCTTTTATTAGGTCCATACCATTTCTGTCCTTTATTGTGCTCATGTTTGGATGAAATGTTCCCTAGGTATCTCTCATTTTCTTGAAGAGATCACTAGTCTTTCCCATTCTGTTGGTTTTCCTTTATTTCTTTGCATTGATCACTGAGGAAGGTTTCATCTCTCCTTGCTATTCTTTGAAGCTCTGCATTCAAATGGGTATATTTTTAATTTTCTCCTTTGCTTGGATGAAATGTTCCCTAGGTATCTCTCATTTTCTTGAAGAGATCACTAGTCTTTCCCATTCTGTTGGTTTTCCTTTATTTCTTTGCATTGATCACTGAGGAAGGTTTCATCTCTCCTTGCTATTCTTTGAAGCTCTGCATTCAAATGGGTATATTTTTAATTTTCTCCTTTGCTTTTAGCTTCTCTTCTTTTCTCAACTATTTGTAAGGCCTCCTCAGACAACCATTTTGCCTTTTTGCATTTCTTTTTCTTGGGGATGGTCTTGATCACTGCCTTCTGTACAATGTCATGAATCTCCATCCATAGTTCTTTAGGCACTCTGTCTATCAGATCTAATTACTATTTTTCATTTCCACTGTATAATCATAAGGGATTTGATTTAGGTCACAGCTGAATGGTCTGGTGGTTTTCCCTATTCTGTTCAATTTAAGTCTGAATTTGACAATAAGTAGTTCATGATCTGACCCACAGTCAGCCCCTGGTCTTGTTTTTGCTGACTCTGTATGGCTTCTCTATCTCTGGCTGGAAAGAATATAATCAATCTGATTTCGATGTTGACCATCTGGTGATGTCTATGTGTAGCATCGTCTCTTGTGTTGTTGGAAGAGGGTGTCTGCTATGACCAGTTCATTCTCTTGGCAAAACTCTGTTAGCTTTTTCCCTGGTTCATTTTGTCCTCCAAGACAAACTTGCCTTGATTACTCCTCCCTTGTTTCTTGATTATTCCTCCCTTGTTTTTGTTTTCCCTGCTTTCCCTCATTAGTAGCTGTTTGAATCTGTCCTTTGGAAATCAGGGAAGGTCTGGTAGGCTAAATGAAGCCTATTTCCTACAAACAAGAAATAGGGAACACAAAAAGGATTTGTACTTAGGAACCCCACAGGGTCCTGCTCAATTTCAACGTTCTCTATTCCTTTTTGGAAGAGAGAGGACACCAGAAGAGTACTCCAGTGGTTTAGGCCTAAAGAAATGCAGATTTGATTGAGAGAGAAGTGACTGGGCATCATAACCAGAATTCTTTTAGGACTTGTAAAAGAAGGAATCCTTCTGAACTGCCACAGGTATCAGTTACTTATTTACTTTCTAAACCCTTAATAACCCCGAATATTCATTGGAAGGACGACACTGAAGCCGAAGCTCCAACACTTTGGCCACCTGATACGAACAGCTGACTCATTGGAAAAGACCCTCGTGCTGGAAAAGATTGAGGGCAGGGGGAGAAGGGGAGGAGAGAGGATGAGACGGTTGGTAGGCATCAGCAACTCAATGGACTTGAGTTTGAGCAAACTCCAGGAGATCCTGAAGGGCAGGGAAGTCAAGTGTGCTGCAGTCCTTTGATTCACTAAGAGTTGGAGAAGACTTAGCAACTGAACAACAACAAGCCCTATTTTATTCAGGCACTGTGAGAAGTGTACCTTGAGGTCAAATGCTGCATTTTTGAGAGCCATAGACCTTATCTTAATTCTTATGGATATTAACTTGACAAGATCAGTTCAGTTCAGTTCAGTCCCTCAGTCGTGTCCTACTTTTTGTTGACCCCATGAATCGCAGCACGCCACGCCTCCCTGTCCATCACCATCTCCCGGAGTTCACTCAGACTCACGTCCATCGAGTTGGTGATGCCATCCAGCCATCTCATCCCCTGTCGTCCCCTTTTCCTCCTGCCCTCAATCCCTCCTAGTGTCAGAGTCTTTTCCAATGAGCCAACTCTTCGCATGAGGTGGCCAAAGTACTGGAGTTACAGCTTTAGCATCATTCCTTCCAAAGAAATCCCAGGGTTGATCTCCTTCAGAATGGACTGGTTGGATCTCCTTGCAGTCTAAGGGGCTCTCAAAAGTCTTCTCCAACACCACAGTTCAAAAGCATCAATTCTTCGGCGCTCAGCTTTCTTCACAGTCCAACTCTCGCATCCATATGTGACCACAGGAAAAACCATAGCCTTGACTAGACAGACCTTTATTGGCAAAGTAATGTCTCTGCCTCTTGATGAAAGTGAAAGAGGAGAGTGAAAAAGTTGGCTTAAACCTCAACATTCAGAAAACGAAGATCATGGCATCTGGTCCCATCACTTCATGGGAAATAGATGGGAAAACAGTGTCAGATTTTATCTTTTTGGGCTCCAAAATCACGCAGATGATGACTGCAGCCATGAAATTAAAAGACGCTTACTCTTTGGAAGAAAAGTTATGACCAACCTAGATAGTATATTGAAGAGCAGAGACATTATTTGAGAAGATAAGCAGGCTTAAACTTCCTGTCTCAAAATGATTTTTCAGTAGTCATTCTTTCCCTTCTGAAGATCTTTACTTTCTTGCTATAAAAATGAAAATTTTGTTCCACATTTTATTTTCTGTAGTTCTCTTAAGAGTAATTTAATCTCTCAATTTTCCTTAAGATTTAAATAAAATAAAATCTATGTTCACTGCTCTACATTCTGGTTTGAAGAACTCAAGAAATGTTTATTGAAAACACTGACCATCCCATCTTAAATAGAAATGTTGATCCAGTAAATTATTATGAAAAGACATAAGGTTTGTTCAATATATAATACTTAAATTGCTCTGAAATATATCATTTGACTCTATATACTGGCATAAACGTTAGTATTATGAAACTCATGGTTATATTTTTTCTTTCTCTTTCTCTGCAGTCCCTGACATCTCAATGAAACTACAACAGAAACTATTAAAGTCCCAGAAGTTGTCCATAATGATTTGTTAGAGTTTAGTCACTTAATAAAATGTTAAACTTTTCTTTTGCCTTTTAAAATTTTTAGGTTGATGGTATTCCTAGGTCATGAGAAGAACTGAAAATAGTTTTTATTTATTGTTAGCCACACAGCTGTTTTTACTAACCAGTGATCACATCCTCTTTTAAAAAAACAAAAAAGAGAAAAAACTCAGTTTTCTTTTTTTTAAATCAGAAGAGCTGGACTTCCCAAAGTTTTTCAGCCAGACATTTTAATTTGATCTTAGGTGCTCAGAAAAGAACACACCCAGGTTTACTCATCAAAGGGTTTTTAACTGCCAGAGAAAGCTGAACTTATTTTAAGATGACTGTTGTGAGTTTGGCCACATCGATTAGGGAACACATAAGAGTAATTTTGAGAATTTTTATTTTAGCACAGTATTTTATTTTACCACTGATTTCCCTGGTTATTATGTTAGTCACTTAAAGCTTTTAGCCTCTGTTTTCTAACATTTCTACAAATCAGAAATGCTCAAGTTTATTTTTTCTAAAAACATCTGTGATATGTTATAAACTATTTTGAGATCTTTGGGAAAAAAGCATTCACCCATGCTGTAATGAATGGAACCAATAATTTGTTAGTTAAGAATCTTTTGCTTTTAGGCAAAGGTTTGACTGAGGAGGAAAGGAATTTGATAGAAACTTACATGGGAATTTAATGATGTCCAAGGATAAACTGAATAATAAGCAAGTCATGGGGTGGTCAAGAATGCAGTCTGACCTCTGAAACAAGTAGAACAGGGACACAGAAACCCTTAGGGTGCTATCTTCACTTCACTTCTCTATTTCACTGTGTTTTGGCTTCATTTTTCTTTCTTTGAGGAACACTTCTTTTTTCCCCCCACACAATAGTACGACTATTGAGAATTCTCAAATTTTATATCCTAATTTCCATCTATGGAGTGAGTATTGGTGGTGGTTTAAGTCACGAAGTCGTGTCCGACTCTTGTGATTCCGTGGACTGCAGCCTGCCAGGCTCCCCTGTCTGTGGAATTCTCTAGGCAAGAATACTGGAGTGGGTTGCCATTTCCTTCTCCAGGGAATCTTCCTGACCCAGGGATCGGACCTACATTCTTATGCATTGCAGTCTCCTGCCTTGGAGATGAATTCCTTACTGACTGACCCATCAGGGAACCAGGTCCAAAATTCTAGGCAGGAAATTCTGATGTGTTGTGTTGGTTCCACCTTGGTGCCAGTTTACTATGGTAAGGGAATGGTTAGAGGAACTGACATTGTAGTTCCCTGAGTAACCGTGTTGATTAGGAGTAAGGCTGCTGTAGAACCTCCAGCTAGATGCTGTGCAAAAATCCCATGTGTGGCAATGCCAAAAATAATGATTTGCATGTGTTACCTGATTTCAAGTTTTCTTAAAAAATTACCAGTAATTGTATCTGTATGAATTATCCTAGTGGCACATGTTTTATTTTTCAGAGTGTAAGACAGTTTTGTGGTACTTCAGATCTAGAAAGTGGAGAGGAATAGATTTTTATTTTAGAATGATTATAAGGTATTGACATCAATTTATACCCACACACATGCATGGACACACGTAAGAACTACAGCATTAAAGACATACCTTAAATTGCATTAAAAATGTATGAATGGGGAAAAAGAATGCATCATGAAAAATTAAACTTTATCTTTTATCAATACACTTAGAAAGTCTACAACATGAAAAAAGGGGTTGCAGGCAGGGGATTCTTGGAATAGAGTTACAAAGCAGCTCTGTTGGCTCCTAGTTTCTGCCCTGGGCTCTGAAGTGGGTGAGACTTTGTATGTTGCTTAGCAATGTGTGTTTTTTCTTTACATGGATCTCGCCTCATGAATCATGAATTGTTAGCTTACAACAGTAAGGTGTTCTTGCAAGCCTGCCAAAACAGTAACCAAACCCAGGCCCATATTTGTATCAGAAGGATTTTAAGAACAGAATTTTAGCTTCTCAGTTTTATTGTGGAACTTGAAATATTATCTACGGATCATTCTGTTATTATAATCATCCCCTCACTGTGCTTTTTTTTTTGTAACGAAGATCTTTGTGATTCCAGTCGAAACCAAACAACAGTGCTGATTAATTCAACTATTTAGCAACTCATTTGGGGTTTATTGTGTGAAGTGGGAAGCAAAGAGATGCTCCCTGGTTTAGTTACTGAGTCCTTCCTTCCTGAAATGGATTGTAAATCTGGAAGTTTGAGTATTCAAGAAGATAGTCTTGAGTGCTTTGTAAAAAAATCTCATTCATCCTATTCAACAAGTTTCGAATCTCTCAGAAGAGTGTTCTGTTTGATTAAAGAAAAAAGATGAAAAAACTCAATCAAACAATAAGCACTTCTCCCCCCCCACTCTATTTCCACTAAAAAAGAGAGAATCTTTTTTTTTTTATTTTAATCTTTTCATCCAGATGGGATAAAAGACAAATATCTTCTACCATAAACACCAGTGTTCTTTTCAGTACTAATGGGATGATTTCTGACAACCAGCCCCCCTCTTCTGTTTCTATACCCTCATTTGTTCCCACCTTTACAAACTAATAAACTCAGAGATTATATTTTCCAATTTTCTTTTATGTGGTGAGATCCCCTCCAAAGAACACTTTCTTGCTTTTATCATTTTCAATACAAAGTATTTTAATAGCTTTCTTTACCAGTTAATGTACTATAAGTACAGTAAATTATCTTTGTTTAATGGTGACAAGTGGGGAAAAATAGACTTACTGGATTACCTGAATGATGGTTTAAAGCGATCTGAGAGTGAATGAATGTGTGTATATGAGCAACTGGAAGCTGATGTGGGAAGGGAGGGCAGTGTGGACATCTGAGAGGCAGAGGGGCCACTGAGGCAGGAAGGTAGATTATCTCACCTGGGCACAGACAATCTCTTCCAAGTACCAACACTAAATTTTATCAGTTTCCCTAGAGTTGATGATGATTTATACTAAGAACAGCCATCTTATCTCTGTCTTCATCTGGTTCAGATGCACACACGCTATGGCTCTCTGTCCTATGCTGCTCACAGTCTGAATGTGCTACTTCAGTGCTAGTTGGCCGATCTTTTCATGGCTTAGTCTTGGTGCTGCCATTTCCATAAAATCCTGACCGTAAGTGGCAAATATGAAAGTGTCTCTGCTTTCTTCTAAGCACTGCATAATTCTGCTTGCACCTTCTGTTGTAATTACCACAGATCACTCTGTGTTGTTGTTTTATACTCTTAAACAGCCTTCTCCATGCAATTCTCTCTGTAGGCATGTGCAAGGTCTCACTCACCAAAGCAAGACTTACATAGTGTAGGGTCTTCTGTTTGCGTGCTTGCTTAGTCCCTCAGTTGTGCCCGACTGTTTTTTGTGACCCTATGGACTACAGCCCTCCAGGCTCCTCTGTTCATGGCATTCTCCAGGTAAGAATACTGGAGTGGGTTGCCATTTGCTCCCCTAATGGATCTTCTCAACCCAGGGATTGAATCTGAGTCTCCAGCTTCTCTTGCATTGGAAGGCAGATTCTTTACCACTGACCCACCTGGGAAGCCCCAGGGTCTTGGATTTCTTAGGTGGTAATTAAACAGTTATTGTTTTAAAACAACAATTGATTCACAGATCAAAGAAGGAAAAAAAAACAATACATTTTAGCTTTTTACTAGGAAGACTTTCAGGCAAATTTGTGCAGATTTAAGCTTTGTATTTATGTTAATGATTACTTTCACTCTGTGTAGGAAAAAAGACCATCCTTAGAATTCCAGCCTCATTGATTGAGACAGTTTATATTTTTATCTTTCAATTTGATTTCATCATTTAGGATGATTATTTTTCTCTGTAGACTTTATAGCCAAGTAAATCAAAGCCCTTTCGTTTTTCAGGGAGAATGAACAGTGATATTTTAAATAATAGGCAAAGTAGACTGAGTGAGCATGAACAGTATTTGGAAATGTAGTGGCATAGACCCATGACAAAATAAATCTTATACGTACATGTTCAGTGTATGATCATTCCTTTGCTGTATTCATTGGGCTTGTTTACTAAGCATCTACTGAAGCCAACGTCCTGGGTTACCACAAGAGGAAGGGGGCCAGTCTCTGGTGGGCTAGTGGTTAGGATTCTGGGCTCTCAGTGCTGTTCAGATGCTTGTGGGGGAATTGAGATCCAGCAAGCCATGTGGTGCAGCCAAAAGAAAAAGAATTTGGAAAAGAATATATACATATATGTATATGCATAACTGAATCACTTCTGTATACCAGAAACTAACACAGCATTGTATATCAACTATACTTCAGTTAAAAAAAATAAGGATTGGAAAAGTGAATAGTGTAGGCAAAAGGGTGGTTGGATGAAAAGGTCACAGACGCTGTGCAACATTTAAAATTTGGCACAAGCTCTGATGAGTCAGGCTAGTTACCTGCTGCTGGTCTTTAGTAGGGTTCTGGTAACGAGGAGGAGACAGGCTGGTTCCCACGAGACAGGTTTGCAAGACGTGTGCTTGTAGCGCATCCTTTAGGACATGGAGAAAGCGTCTAATGAGGACTGTGGTCTTCGGTTCAAGCCACATTTGTTCTGAATGGAAAAAACTTTGGAATGTTTGGAATTTTGAGGAGGGAGAGTTTGAAGGAACTATATGTTAAGAAAGTGGCACCTAATCAGTTTTAAATGGTCATTGATGTGATGGATGGATGTGAAGTCCTCAGTCGTGTCCGACTCTTTGCGACCCCATGGACTGTAGCCCGCCAGGCTCCTCTGTCCATGGGGTTCTCCAGGCAAGAGTACTGGAATGGATTGCCATTTCCTTCTCCAGGGAAATGGTCGTTACTTCATAATAAATAGAATTCATTAAATGTAGTATTGGTAAAATGCATTTTAATTATTTTTTTCTGACGAGATACAGTGTCTTCTGGAATGTTAGCATCTATCTTGTGTGTGTGTTTTTCAATAAAAACCTTAATTAAAAAGCACACTTACTTGCACCTGATCTCATCTTACTTCCATTTTCATCCCCTGGATATGGGTAGAAAGTAATGCAGTACATTACCTCAGACTGAGAAGAGTGGGAGAGGAGTTGCTCAGCATGTCTCTGGGAATTAGAGATGAAAAGGCCATGTTCTTTTTGGCTTTTTCACACCTCAGATCAATGAGATTTACTGTGGAATGCAGTTTGTTCCTCAGGGAGGAAAGGTGAACTCTGACTTCATGACACTATTATTAGGAATGAGAAAATTAAGGAAGAGGGACTGGGTGACAAAATTACTGCTATGATAAAAGAAATATTCAGTGTTGTTGCCTAACTATTAAATATTTGTTTGTTAAGTGAAGAAATGAAGTTGGAGTGATTTATAATAGTGATAAGTCCAGAAACAACATCTAATGGTATACCCACAAATTAGTTTTCTTGTATTACAGTGATCTGTGCCTGTTAACATTATTAAATGACTCCCATGCTTTCCATTATAATATTATTGTTTTTTGAGTTTGCATTATTCACCATTATGTGTTTTCTGTGTATAAACAGTATATAAACTTCTCTTTGGAGGTGCTGATATTTAATAGCCTATCCTTGTGTGAGGTTCAGGGAGAACTGTTATCCGTAGAGCAATTTAGAAATTAGAGTTAACCCTTTATTATCCTCCTATATAAGACCTTCAAAATGGCTCATATTGAAATGTTAACTCCTAGGCTCTCTTCGGAGAAGGCAATGGCACCCGACTCCAGTACTCTTGCCTGGAAAATCCCATGGACAAAGGAGCCTGGTAGGCTGCAGTCCATGGGGTCACTAAGAGTTGGACATGACTGAGCGACTTCACTTTTACTTTTCACTCTCATGCATTGGAAAAGGAAATGGCAACCCACTCCAATGTTCTTGCCTGGAGAATCCCAGGGACGGAGGAGCCTGGTGGGCTGCCGTCTATGGGGTCGCACAGAGTCGGACACGACTGAAGTGACTTAGCAGCAGCAGCAGCAGGCTCTCTTACCTCTCACACCTGCCACATCTTTAATCTTGGACCGACCACTTGTTTCCTAACTAGTTTGTTTTCTGGAAATATAAACATTAACCCAAGGGGGGAAAAATGGAATTACTTTTTCATTGCATATCAGAGTATATACAAAAATAAGAGGAAAATATAAAATTTAAACAAAGTTTTCTGTTGCACAGGATTTATATCCATATATGACATAAGTAAATATGTGATTTGTTCTTAGTTCAGTTCAGTTCAGTTCAGTTGCTCAGTCGTGTCTGACTCTTTGCGACCCCATGAATTGCAGCATGCCAGCCCTCCCTGTCCATCAACTCCCGGAGATCACTCAAACTCATGTCCATCGAGTCGGTAATGCCATCCAGCCATCTCATCCTCTGTCGTCCCCTTCTCCTCCTGCCCCCAATCCCTCCCAGCGTCAGAGTCTTTTCCAATGAGTCAACTCTTCGCATGAGGTGGCCAAGGTATTGGAGTTTCAGGTTTAGCATCAGTCCTTCCAAAGAACACCCGGGACTGATCTCCTTTAGAATGGACTCGTTGGATCTCCTTGCAGTCCAAGGGACTCTCAAGAGTCTTCTCCAACAAAACAGTTCAAAAGCATCAATTCTTCGGTGCTTAGCTTTCTTGACAGTCCAACTCTCNAGAGGCAGGTCAGGTGGTCTGGTATTCCCATCTTCTTCAGAATTTTCCACAGTTTATTGTGATCCACACAGTCAAAGGCTTTGGCATAGTCAGTGAAACAGAAATAGATGTTTTTCTGGAACTCTCTTGCTTTTTCCATGATCCAGTGGATGTTCGCGATTTGATCTCTGGTTCCTTTGTCCTTAGTTAGTAAATATCTATTGCATGATGAGACAATTCTCATTTGTTTTAAATTTTTAAAAATTAGAGAGTGAAAATGATAAATATATAAAATCTTTAAGATATAGGAATTCATACTAAGGAATTTGAAAAATAGAATGCTTGTAACCCCACTAGTCTGAAAGAAATATTACAATTTTTCGGGAACCCATCCTTTCCCTCTTTTTTTACATACATGGCTTTATGCATGCATAATAGGTATTTTTTTGTGTATCCATGCATCCTCCTTGCATTTTAATTCTAAAGGAAAGCCAAGCTATATTGAATCTGTAAACTTGTTAATTGAAAAAAATGCCTATCAATTTGCAGTTTTATTTTCCCCAATCACTTGCGAAAAAGAAACATCTGTATACCACTGTAGTAACGGTAGATATGGTTTTAAACCTCGCTTGGTTCAGACCTTCACCACCGTCACCCAGGCTATTGCAATCAATTCCTCACATCTTGTCCTTCTCCTTTGTGGGTAGCCCTCTACAATCTGTCCATTGCAGTACTGCTAACCTGGTCTTTCTGAAACAAATTTCATTGGTATCCTCCACCTGTAAGGTAGGTCTTGGGATACCTGGCATGACGTACAATGCCAGTCGTTACTGAGCACAGTTGACCTCTCCAGCTATTCTCTTAGGATCCATCTTTAAATCCGATACTCCCCGAAAACAAAGTTAATCCAATTTTAGTCATCCTTGTTTTTGCACCTGCTGTTTTCTTTGTGTGGTGGTCTTCACTCTGTCTTCAAAACTTACTTCATGTGTCAGATTTTCTGGGAAGTCTTCGTTACTGCCTTCCTGAGTATAGTGTTTATTAATCACTCCACTGGCTATACACATACTGTGTATTTCTCATACTGTAATTGCTACTTATTTCTCCAGCTCCCTTTATGGCAGCCACTTTTTTGCCTTTTTATGTCCATTATCTAGTGCAGTACTGGTACTACTGGTACTGAAATCAGTGTTTATTGATTTTAATTATTTACTGGTGACTGGATTCATTGAGCTCTGATATCACCTAAGACATTATCAGCTCCAAATATTTAATTCCAGTCATCACGGACTTAACAAAGCCAAGCTTTTTAAAAATCATACATATAATAATAGTTTTTCATTTTATATTTTTAATTGTCTTCAATGGTTTTTTATTAAAGCCTTCCTAAGTTTCTTATACCTAGCTATATTCACACAGTCTGCTGTGATTGAGGGAATAAAGTCGAGTGTCTTATAGGTGGAGACTTAATGTTATTGTAATTGTAACAATTGTTGGATTTTGCTTCATTTTTTCATAATGCTATTTTCTCCAAGGCTCTCTTGCTGCCTCTTGGGTTCAGGTGCAGCTCCTTAGCTCAAGTCTGTTCTCTCAGAAGAGAAGGGGACTTGACAACTGGAAATTATCCTCAAGAGTCATCGCTGCTAAAGTGGTTTGTGAGAGTGATTTGTGAAAAGAATGTGTTTTGTTTTTTTTTCCCCCTTTCGCTACAGTACATATCAAATGGAGCCTTTTTTTTTACTACTGAAATATAAATGCAGTTATTTGTGCTTATTAAAATAGTAAACCATTATTTATTAAAAGGAAAAACTTTTTAAAATTGTGGTAATTGTCTTGTGCCCTTGGGCATTAAGCACAATTTTTTTATATGATGCCTCATCCAGGTTTTTCTCAAGATTGAAAAGAAAAATTCTTAGAGAAAAATCTCCTTTCCTTTTATTTTTCACATAGCAGCCTTGGCATTGGAGAATTCTAGGGTTGTTGAGGAGATTTGGAAGATGACATGCAGAGAATAGCTTTTCCAGGTTATGCTGACCCTTGAATCATGTGAGCAAGTGAGCAGAAGTTAAAGAAATGTTATCAAAGAAAAAGCAAGATTACCTGCTTTAGTAACACCTAAGCCCGACTGTGTGCTTATGAACAGTTCTTGCGGTTTCCTCATTCTGCTGTATGTCATCAGGACCCCAGTTGCTTTTGTTTTTCACATGGATTGAAGGATATATAAGCTTTTGAATGAAAGAGAAACAGGTTTTAATTTACCAAGTAGTAGTTATATGACCTTGGCCAAATTGAATTGTTCTGTATCTCAGTTTTCTGAACTAAGAAAACTGAAAAAAAAGAAAAAGAAAAATGGCTAAAAGTTAATAGGTCCCTAAAGGAAGCAGAAACCACAATAACTGAGATTCTAATGCCCTTGGGTCACTACTTGGGAAAAAAAATAAACTGGTTCCATTCAGTTTTCTCTTCTAAAAAAGAGAACATTTTCATTGACTCTATTTTAAAATATTAAATGGCATTAAATATTCATATTAAATGAAAAAAAGGAAGTTAATGTTTGTAAATATTAAGTTAAATAATATAAAATTAAAAACCTGTAAATTTTAGAGTAGTGCTACTTACAAAATTTGACACTTAATATGTGAATTTACAAAAAGTACTTAGGTTTCTTTCTTTTTGCAAAATGTGATCCTTTTTAGAGCAGTTTTGTTTTTCATTTTCTAAGCCACGTTTAGAAATGCTTGCAGATGACTTTATTACATTAGATCAGCTGGACAGAGCAATCAGCTGGACAGAGCAATGAAGAACTACTCTCCTCTGGAAGAGGAAGTTTTGAAAATAAGTTGTAGCAAAGCAAAGCAAAGCAATCCAACTTCTTTTTTTGATTCATTTTTTTAAAATTAGGTGAATGATATACATATAGCTATCTAAAAAATCTTTTACTCTGAGGAAATTTCATTTGTGCTCACTAGCTAAGAAAAAAAAATTAGAAAGTTAAATTGACTGATGAAGGCAAGCTGAATAATAAACATTGCAGGATGGTATGTAATAGAGAAAAAAGAATTGCTTCACAAGGAGAAAGGGGACCTAGGATAGAGACTCTCTTTCATCATTTACTGAGTCTGGGAAAGTCAATTAACCTTAGAGAGTCCCCAATGTAAAAGGAAGCTGAGTGACCTTTCCTACCTAGAGATAGGGGTCCCATTCAATTAAAATATTGATACTCCTTTTCTTTCTTATATTTATATACTTGGAGAAAATGGAGTGTTTTTCTGTGAGCTTTAATTTCATATAATATTACAAATATATTTAATACAGATAGGCTTGTTCCTTAGAATTTGGGAAATATCAAATAGAATGTTTTCCTCCACGTGCAGTTTCTTTTAAAGGCTGAATGGATCTAGTTTCTTTTTTTTGCCCAAGTTAAGACCCATGGGTCACCAGAATCTCAGTACTCTAGTTTCTGCTTCCTTTAAGGACCTGTTGACTTTTATTAGTCTTTTTATTTATTTATTTTTGGATCAGGGTTTTAAGGTCAATTCAATAGGATAGAAAGAGAAAAACTAAGAAATAAACATCAGTTTGAATATGAAAAAGTCAACAGAAATGAAGCTTTGTTTTGGAAAGTTGGTTCAGTAGGGCAGTCCTCATACAGTGATCATTAAAGGCTCAGCTTCACTTGTATCCACCTATAGACATCCTACCTTCACTAAATTGTAGTCTAGGTTAAACAAAAAGTAACCTATGCTTAAATGATCCTTAAAGCCTTTTCTAATTCTGAAGTCTAATGGTTCTGTTACACACAATAGGGTGTAGTCTTTGTGAAGATGAAATTCCTCAAATGTGTCATATCATTCCATCTGAGTTGTCAAGTGAGTTCAAAGCCATCTTGATGCAATACAGTTGATACCACAGAGGTCCTGTCTTGAGATGAAGGGTGTGAAAATATCCAAGCATATGCTGAGGCCAACTGTCCTGAGACTCTAGAGGACATTCCTGTACTGGGTGGAGAATTGTGCTCAATGGGCTTGACGGTCTTTTGCAAATCCATAGATGCTCAAATTTTTTCGTTTTAAATAAATGAACGTTTAAANAGCATATGCTGAGGCCAACTGTCCTGAGACTCTAGAGGACATTCCTGTACTGGGTGGAGAATTGTGCTCAATGGGCTTGACGGTCTTTTGCAAATCCATAGATGCTCAAATTTTTTCGTTTTAAATAAATGAACATTTAAAGTGGATCCCTGCATTATCCTAGAAAACTAGGGTGGACTTCATTGAGCTAAGGGGCAAATTAATGTTTTTTTTTTTTTTTTAATACATTGGTCTGAGCAGCACTCCATGCTGATAGACACTTGGCAGATAACCCTGATATTTAGTTTGTGGGATTGCTTTGAGCTCTATTAGGAGTCAGGTTAGAATGTCACTGCCTTGTCCTGCTTCAGTGGTGTGTAGACGGGCTTAAATACAGTCACCATCCTCAAATAGTTGGTTCTAGTAAATTGAATGCCCTCTACTACTGAGGAAATACATGGGTTGTAGATGCCGAAATAAACTGGGTTAAAAATATATATTACACAAAAGAGATGCTGAGAGGCACGTATCCTTGCTCTCCCAACAATTTCTCACTTGTAAATGGCATCTCTGAAGGGACTTCCAAATTCCTGGTGCGGGCATGGAGAGTAGACAGCTGAGTCACAGCTGCTAAAATCAGATGATCCCTCTGTCCCCCTCTCCAAGGGAAGAAATCAAGAAAGAGATGATAGAGAACTTGTGCCAAGATCTTACTTAAAATTCACTGGTTTGAGAAGTCTATGTGATTCTTAGGCTGAGAGGAAGCCATTACTTGAATAAATGGGAGTGTTTGGAACATGAAATCTGCTTTTCCTAGGGGACCTCTTGTAATTGGTCATAGTTTGTGCAAAAATGTATCTCATTTCTCCAGAGATCTTTCCTGTGATTGTAGGAATGCTGGTGGTAGCTGGCCCATGGCTTATGGCTGCTTGTTTAGTTTGCATTTTCACTTGGTAATACCTTGCTTGCTTGTTGGCTTTTCTCAAGTTGAATGCCACTCTTCCCTTTGAAAAGCTGATTCCCATCCCTTTGAGGAAAGCTCAGAAATGGCAACTTTGCTTGGATTTGGATCCTGGATTGGTGCTAGCGATGTGACCTTGAACAAATTGCCTCAGCTCAGATAAACTAAGCTCATGTTAATTTCTTCATCTTTAAAATGGAAGTAATTTTTTATTTTTAGTTGCTCAGTTGTGTCCAACTCTTTGCAACCCCTAGGTCTGTCCATGGAATTCTCTATTCAAGAATAAAATGGAAATAATGTTAGTATCCACTTTTTTTTTAGGTTACTATGAGGATTAAATGAATTACTTAATGTAAAGCATTGAGAACAGTACCTCAACCATGGTAACCACTCAGCCATTGTTAGCTGCAATTACTGTATTGCTGTTGCTGCAGTTTTCATCTCTACTATAGTCACATCTCTTTCTTTTACTACTTCTGACACTTTTATACTTCTGTTGCTGCTACTTTTACCCCGTACCTAAAGAATATCCCCTTTTGAAAATAGCATTGAAAATGAGTACAGGGAGATACTAATCTACCAAAAAAGTTAACACTCTAACTAGAGGAAGAGCAGTAACAAATCAACATGTGTTCACCATCGCCATTATAAATATTGTTTTAGAAATTCCTGTGAGTTTAAATAATTATACATACACTTACACACAAAGGAGAACAAATGTGGCATTATATAGACTTTATGAATGTAGGCTTTGGCTTTCTCAGTGGCTCAGTTGGTATAGAATCTGCCTGTAGTGCAAGGGACCCTGATTCGACCCCTGGGTCAGGAATATCCTCTGGAGAAGGAAATGGCAACCCACTCCAGTATTCTTGTCTGGGAAATCCCACAGACAGAGGAGCCTGGAAGACTCCAGTCCATAGTCCATGGGGTGAAAGAGTTGGACACAACTTAGATAGCATCACCAACTCAATGGACATGAATTTGAGCAAACTCTGGGAGATTGTGAAGAACAGGGAAGCCCGGCGTGTTGCAGTCCATGGGGTCAGAAAGTGTCAGACACAACTGAGCGACTGAACAACAATGATACTTTGAAGTCCTGGTACCATGAATCGTAACGTTATTTTATTTACAGCATTAGCAAAATGGCCGGGTACCGTAAATTTTAGGAAGCTAGTAGCTATCCTAAATCTTCAGTTCAGTTCAGTTCAGTCACTCAGTCGTGTCCGACTCTTTGTGACCCCATGAATTGCAGCACGCCAGGCCTCACCAACTCCCGGAGTTCACTCAAACTCACGTCCATCGAGTCAGTGATGCCACCCAGCCATCTCATCCTCTGTTGTCCCCTTTTTAAAAACCCAAAACAAAAAACTCATGTGTATTAGTGCTTGCTATGTGTTGTGAAGGCTTCCCTGGTGGCTCAGCAGCAAAGAATCTCCCTGCAATGCAGGAGACACAGGTTCTATCCCTGGTTGAGAAGAACCCCTTGAAGAGGGCATGGCAACCCACTCCAATATTCTTGCCTGAAGAGTCCCATGGACAAAGGAGCCTGGCGGGCTACAGTCCCCTGGGTCACAAAGAGTCAGACTTAACTGTAGTGACTTAACATGCATGCACGCATGTGCTGTGAACTGTGTTAAATATTTTATTTCATGTTAACAATAACTGTTGGCTATACACTTTGTTTGTATTCTTATCAAATATTTTCATTAATCCCTTCTGAGATCCATAAAGCCTTTCTGAGTTTGTGAATTCTAATGCATCTAAAGATTGCAATTGCAAAAATGCATATCAAATTGTGCATATAGTAATTTCCTGTTACTTAGATCTGCTTGAAGCTATCAATATGTAGAGAATAGTTTTGATCATAGGATTGAAATAAAGCTGCTCTCAATTTAGGAGTGGAAACTTGAACAGTCTCCTCCTTTCTCTGTAAGAAAATGCATGTTTATATATTCTGGTGTATAATGTATACAATCATGTTGACTGGTTTAGGTCTGACTTTTCTCCATGGTAACATTGAGCTTTGAGGGGAAAGAAGATATGCCTGACATCCTGGGTCCTTAGAGAGATTTACTTTGTGTCTTAAATGTTTGAGAAGAGGAGTGTGTTCATTGGTTTTCTTTGGAGGCTGTGGTTGTTATTGTGATTATAAATTTAAGTCTGGGAAGAAAGTTTTACCACTGAAGTCTCAGCCAAGTTAGTGATTGGGCAGGAAGTCAGCTCTCCTGCCTTCAATTACTTACTCTGCAGTTCCCTTCCCCTGCGACTTCTACATCATTGTTTTATAGTACTATAAAATTTTATTCTTTGACTCACACAATTCTCACTTCACCCTTGGAGGTGTAATTAATGCCATTGGGTCAGATTCAGTAGTCTTTCACTCATTGAGCTTTTGTGGTCTTTAAAGAAATCAAAGATAATCTAGTTCAAGACTGCATTTTGTAGACATTGCTGCAGCCTGGGGCAAGGCCACATGCCAAGTCACTAGCTTTTAATGACTTTTAATGTTTTGGTAGAAATAATTTTTCTTGAAAACATGGCTGTGTTATAGCCAATATCTCCACAGCAAAAACAAGTGTTTTGTTCTGTGTTTACAAGATGCTTCAAATACATGAAAAGCACATTGCAGTATGCAACCTAGCCATTCCCTTTTATGGACTACTGAAGGGAGGGTAAGGATGGGATGCAGAATCTTGTAAATGGATTATGCTCATCTTGTGGGGGGATACTTGGTTGTAGATATGATCACAGCAAGGAGGAAGGTTCCTTGTCCCATACATTTCCCTTTAGATGTGGCAGTTAACAGGTTAGAGGTTAAAACTTGTTGATCAAGAATCTGAATGCTTCTTACTTGTGTTAAAACCTCCTGTGTATGTATCTGGGCAATTCTTACAGTGATACAGCCTCATGTGATACATGGTATCATGAATGATTGGCCACTTGATATGACTTTGCCACTTAGATTGAGTAGGGTACAGATTCCACAATTATATCCATCTAGGCCTCACCCTAGTGGTCTCTGCCCCTTGCACCCCTCAGCTCTTCCTTTGGACTTTCAAGCTCTTGGTCTTTAGTAAAGCTTCCCCACTTCCACTCCTCCCCCAAGTTGCTTCTGTTTCTTCCCCAAGAGATGCTTTCATTCCTCTGAGTCTCTGTCACACAGTTTCTGTAGCCCAACAGCCCTTCTCCCTGTTACAACTCATTCTATGGAGCATTTCCTGAAAGAATTGTAGTCAAATACACCTACTTGGAGTATCAGCTGATTGCTTGCGCTAAACCATGATTGTCATGCCTCAGTTCCTCCAGCTCTACTTCTTCATGCATCATCTTAGTTTAACTAAAATACGTGTTAACATCTAACTTGTAGACTAAAATTAAGCGCAAAATTGAGAGATAAGAGCAGGGGTTCAAAAGGTACTTGAAGTTGGAAGATATTTTCCTATTTCTTCTAATAAGGTTATTATGTGATTTCACTAGTTGGTTGAATTATATTCCACTGGTTAAAAATGCTGTTTCTTGAAATAGATTTTATTTTACTAATATCAAATTATTAGAAGAATATAATATTAAAAGTAGTAGCCAGATAGTTATAATCCAAGCATTTCATATGGAAATACTTATATGTCTGTATTCTCTGACAAAGTTATCAACCCATCCTTTGAAGATAAAGTAGCATCAAAAATGCTTTTGACATGTTTAGCTCTCTGTTATGTTGTAATCGGCTTTGCATTCTGGTTGTACCTTCAGGTGAGGCCTGAACTTACTAAAGTGATAAGTGGAAAGGAACTATGTTTTATTATTAGATGTCAGGAGAATACTAGGAAGTTATACTCAAAGCTATTCTTTTAGATAATTTTATTTTGGACTGACTTACAATGCTATTGCTGCAATCAATCTTATCCTGAATGGTTTATCATAAACTGTTGCTTCTTATAAGCAGTTTTTCTTTGTTTTCCCAATCTGGATAAATAGCCAGTTGAAAGAACTGGTGGCTATGGCAGGATACTTTTATATCCTTCATTGTTATGACCCCAGTTCTTCTTTCCATTTGTCCACTGATTCAACTTTTTTTTTTAACCTCAATCTTTGCATCTTTTTATTGTCTTAACATTTGCCAAATAATTGCTAGATTCTGTATTGCCTCTTAAAATATACTTTGTCTTTATCTTCGTAAGTTGATAGTGTTGAACATTTATGATTTCCATGTGAATTAAGTAATAAAATAGCTTACTAGTGCTCATTAGTGCAAAGTTTCTGGTTTTAGTTGTGAATAATTTTTCTGTAAATGCCCTCCAAATTTGAAGGTAATCTTTATTGTCTTTAGATGTTATTGAAAAGACCTATACATAATATGTTTTCACTCTTTTGGAAGTTGGTTGCCCTAGCTTGTTTTGATACTATAGAACTCAGGAGGACTGCACATATGTGAATTTTTTTGTAGGGTAGATTTCAAGAAGTGTTATTGCTGAATTGAAAGGCAAGTGATTAAAAACCAAATTGCATCCCCCTTCCCCCACCAAAACAGTGCCATTTGCCCTCCTATTTTTAACCCATGTAATGTCAACAACAGAGGAGCCTGGTGGGGCTACAATCCATGGGGTAGCAAGAGTTGGACATGACTTAGCAACTAAACCACCACCACCAAGTATTATTAATCCTTTAAGATTTTGCAAATTATATGGAGAAAAAATTCTCAGTTTTGTTGCAATTTGCCTTTACTCAAATAGTGAGGATGGCAAACTTTTCTTAAGTTTACTGAGACATTCGTTAGGGGCAATTTGTTTTTATGAATTATTTGCTAGGATAACCATGTCCTTGTCAGCTTTACATTGTAATAATGTCTTTTATTTTATCTATTTTTAGAGCTTTGACAACTTCTAAATACAAGCTACGGCTTGAGGTGAGAAGTGAGGCAGTAAAACTGTCCTCCTGCACAGCAGATACCAGACTTCAGACGCTATCTCCATACTGTCACTGCTTTTAATCAATTATTCAAATCTGTATGCCAGCTCTTCACCCTCTCATATTTGAAAATAAAAATTTTCCAGATTTTTTATGGTTCATTCTGAAGAAGTATGTTTGCCTTTTATCTGTAAACTGTGTAGTTCAATGGTCATTTACAGTTTAAAGTTGGTCATTACATTTTAGAGCAAAAACTGGAGGGAAAATTAAATATGTTAAGTAAATGAGATATATAATGCTTCAGTCAATCATGTGAATTTGATGAGACAAGGATGTTTTCAGGTCTGTAGGTATTTTTATGCCTACTATTCTTAGAAGCCAAGAGCCCCTAATACAAATGGAGTCTGCAACAAAAGTTAACTTCCCTGTATGAAATTATTCTTCCAGGTCCTTTCTGTACTGAAGCAATTTTTTATATTTTTGAATTTCATCTGAAATTCTAATATAGGCAGAGTCAACATCTTTAAAATATTTTTATTATATAAGAATAGTTGAATTGTGGTGGTTTACATTTTAGAAGTTCTACTAGGGAGTAGAATCAGTGGTGGTATGAATTTTTGACATATAATGGAATTTTTTTTTTTTTTTTTTTTATCATATAAGCTGCTTTATCTTTTGTACAAAGGCCCAGGAATGATAGGCTATTGTTGTAAGCTTGTCTGTTTTCTAATCCTTCAAATTTTGGTCATGTTACTTTAAAAGTATCCTGTAAATATAAAACAATAACAGGAATCTCAGATGTTTTCCTTACTGAAACCCTAACTTAATGATGCCTTAAATGTGTATAGCATATGGATTTACTAGTCACAGGATGGAGAAGGCAATGGCGACCCACTCCAGTACTCTTGCCTGGAAAATCCCATGGGTGGAGGAGCCTGGTGGGCTGCAGTCCATGGGGTCGCTAAGAGTCGGACACGACTGAGCGATTTCACTTTCACTCTTCACTTCCATGCATTGGAGAAGGAAATGGCAACCCACTCCAGTGTTCTTGCCTGGAGAATCCCAGGGACAGGGGAGCCTGGTGGGCTGCCGTCTATGGGGTCGCACAGAGTCGGACACAACTGAAGCGACTTAGCAGCAGCAGCAGCAGCAGCAGTCACAGGATATTGTGGAGAGATTTTCAAAATTAATTGGCACAGTATTCCTATGTAGTAGGTGGAAGTAGAAGCGAAATTGGCTTTTTTTTTTTTTTTAATTGAAATGAGAGAATAAGGATACAGGCAGGCTTGAATCTCACTTGGAAAGCCTTGTGTAAAAACCTTATTCATTGTTCTCCCAATTATGACTCTCTTCATTAGGTTAGAGTGCTATTGACTTTACACGTTGCTTAAATGTCTGAGTTGAGCATTGGTTTTTGCTGGTTGAGATATCTTTACTTTATGTGGTAATTCCTCTAAATGGTTACCATATGCACTGTCCTGAGAAAGAAAATTTGAGCAGAGAGATTCATTGTAATACAGGCCTCAACACTGACTTGGTCAGAAGCTGATATATTTAAAGGCTAGTAAAAGCCTCAGCAAAACATTGGTTAAAGCCCAGATTGCTTCCTTTATGGGAAAGGGGCAGAAATCTCTGACAACAAGGTCTCTTAACCTCAGTCAGTATTAATATAAAGATTGCTTGTGTTTGGGTGAGTGACTTGTTTGCTGGGAACCTGGTAAAAGGCCAGACTGTTCATATGATTCTTAGAATGAGAGAACTGGTTAATACATCTGAAATCAGTAATTAACATGCTGACTGAAATGATGATATCCAGCTTTTTAAAATTCTAAATAAAGGAAATGGCAGAAAGAACCATAAGTCTTTACTCCTTAGAATGTTTTAAGAGTGATGGAAAATCCAACATTCACTCGTACAACTTCTCCAGTACACCAAGTCTAGAAACATTTCAGTAGTTAAAGGGCTTCATATTAATGAAAAAGAGAAATTCTTCTTTTTACTTTCAGGATGCATTTTAATTACTAAATTAGTTTGTTATCTTTTCTTCAAAGTTTATTTCTGCCTTACACAACTGAATTGTTAAACTTCTTCAACTGAGAATGTTTAAGATTCCTTTGCCAATATGATAAAAAAATTTAATTCAAGGCCATAAGGCAGATCTTTGCTTGTCCTCTAGAAGGTTGGGTTATGGAATTCTGTTTTACATGGCTTCAGAATTTTGCAGAACTCCCTTCATAAATGAAAAATGATCCATCACCCATCATGCTTGAGCTGAGTCAGGAGCCACTGTTGAAATAAGCCAGAATGTGTCTGATATGGGTGAAGTGTAGCCTACCAGGAATCCCTCCATGAGAAACAAAACAAAGAAATGTTTAAATGTGAGCTTGGATGGTTTCCAATTTTACCAAAGTGTAACTGTGGCTTCAGTTGTGAATTGTATTTTTCAGTACATTTACTCTCTATTACTTTGTTCACTGAGTTTGTCTAGATTGTGTATCTAACACTAAACAAAAAAGATGAGATTTTACTGGGATAGGAAAATTTTTACTGGATAAAAAATAGGAGAAGAAACTTGGGTAAATACATGAATATGCTTTGCAAAAACATCTGGTTTCTTACCCTAGAATTCCTATAAGGGCTGCTGCAAAAATTGCCAGGACAAATTGTTTTTGATTTATTTTAATATTTTTAAAGAAGAAAAGTCACTTGTTTATACATGTTTTAGGGAAGACGAGGTGAAAGTGAAGGTTGCCAAGCAAGAGTGATAGGATAGTATCATATACTTTCTCAGCCTTCAGTCGCCGTATTGAAATAAAATTATTTGCTGAAGTTACTAGTTAACCAGACTTCTCTGATAGCTCAGTTGATAAAGAATCTGCCTGCAATGCAGGAGACCTCGGTTCAATTCCTGGGTCAGAAAGATCCACTGGGGAGGGGATAGGCTACTCACTCCAGTATTGTTGGACTTCCCTTGTGGCTCAGCTGGTAACGAATCCACCTGCAATGTGGGAGACCTGGGTTCAGTCCCTGGGCTGAGAAGACCCCCTGGAGAAGGGAAAGGCTACCCAGTCCAGTATTCTTGCCTGGAGAATTCCATGGACAGAGGACACCACTGAGCAACTAACACTAATAAGGAATCTTTCCTATTGCTAGCATCAAGCCTAAGAGACTTAGATATGTAATGTGGTTCAAAGTTTACTACATTTTATCCATAAAGGTTGCAGCACCGCCACACCATTACATGGGTAGAAGCGGTAGGTACTGCTCTCTTTGTTGAGTAATGGCTTGAGGTTGTGCTGAAAATATCTAACAATTCTTCATTTTGAGAAGCCATTTATTTTCATGGTTGAGAGTAAAGAACCTGTATAGTACTTGGGTTCAAATCCTGACTCTGATATTTACTTGCTTTGTAACCCTGGGCAATTTTATTTTTTTCTACTAAGAGGTGCTTTTCATTAATATGTTCCTTTTACATTTTAATAAAGCTCTTTTCATCTGTGAAATCATTTCTATGGCTGTTTAGCGTGTAATCATCCATTAGCTCCATAATGAGGTTGGATGAAGTCACATATGTACTGTCAGGGCTTCCCAGGTCTCCAAGACTTATTTTTGGAACTTCAACTTGTACCTGAGACCTGAAGATTAAGAATGAAAAGTTGAATTATGCACGTCTGACTTCTGGGTACCCTCCCACAATGCACATGTGCTTGGGTATGTTTGAGACAGAGGATTGCAATCCTGTTTTCATCTATTTCCTTGATTCACACAATTACTTTTAATTTTATTTCATTTATAGAAAAAGCACCAGACCAGTGATCCATAGGAGGAGATAACAAATGATTGAGTGAATAAATGTATTTGGGTTCACACACATTATGTGTTTAAATATTTGCGTGCAGGTATGCATGTATATTGGAGAAGGCAATGGCACCCCACTCCAGTACTCTTGCCTGGAAAATCCCATGGATGGAGGAGCCTGGTAGGCTGCAGTCCATGGGGTTGCTGAGAGTTGGACACGACTGAGCGACTTCCCTTTCACTTTTCACTTTCATGCATTGGAGAAGGAAATGGCAACCCACTGTAGTGTTCTTGCCTGGAGAATCCCAGGGATGGCAGAGCCTGGTGGGCTGCCATCTATGGGGTCACACAGAGTCGGACATGACTGAAGCAACTTAGCAGCAGCAGCAGCAGCATGCATGTATATGATGGGTCATAATGTAAAATATATCCCCCTTTGTCATCTTAAAACCTTGAAGCCCAGAAAGGACCTTGTAAGTGTTTTCAGCTCTTGCATATTCTCACTTGCTGATTTAAATCACTGTTCAGCCAGACAGTCTGATTTGCTTTTAGACATAGTACTGTCATTCAGACCCCATTTCCAGCTTCAGTTTCTTGTCTGCTGCCTACTTGGTATAAGGGAAAGAAACTCAGGTCATGTGGAAGTGAGCAGGTCTTTGGAGGAGAAATCAAAGATCCTTGGTTGAAAGCTTTAAACCAGACTGTGTACTACCTGTAATTTTCAAGAATACTTAAGATCAGAGTGATCTAATCCAGGTGCTGATGAACTATGGCCTGCAGGCCAAATCCAGCGTGCCAACTGTTTTTTAACTTTTTTTTTTTTAATTGAGAAAAAACAATTTTTTTGGCTGCTTCTTGTGGCATGTGTATTCTTAGTTCCCCTGCCATGGGTTGAACCTTGTCTGTCCCCTGCAGTGGAAGCACAGAGTCTTTCCTGGACCATCAGGGACGTCCTGCCACCTGTTTTTGTAATAAAAGTTTTATTTGAATAGAGCCATGGGCTTCCCTGGTGGCTTAGAGGTTAAAGCGTCAGCCTCCAACGTGGGAGACCCGGGTTCAATCCCTGGGTCGGGAAGATCCCCTGGAGAAGGAAATGGCAATCCACTCCAGTATTCCTGCCTGGAGAATCCCATGGACAGAGAAGCCTAGTAGGTTACAGTCGCACGGGGTCTCAAAGAGTCGGACACGACTGAGTGACTTCACCTTCACCTTCATACCCATTTGTTAGGTAGTCTCTGTGGCTACTTTTTGCTGCAGTGACAACAGTTATGTAGTTGTGACAGAAATGATATGGCCTGCATAAGCTAAAATATTTATTAATTGGCTTTTGACAGATGAAGTTTGCTGTGTTGATCTAAAGGAAGGTTATTTCCTTACTGAAAACGTATCTATGAATATTCAGAGAAAACTGGTTATGGTAATATAATATTTTCTTTGTGGGGACTCTCTTTAGTTTTTCTGGGTAAACTGTATAGAAACCATAAGTTTCTTTCTTCTGCTGTTTAATATGAGCATGAGTTTGCCTCTGTATAGCATATATACAGAATACATTGTTAAGAATGGAACATATAAAAATAAGGGTGCTGTTAAAAAAAAGTGTTGAATGTTAGTGGGTTTACATGTATTATCACTAATCCTCATATAACTGTACTGTAACTATTATTATCTTGATTTTATTGGGAAGGAAATTGAAACTCAGAGAAATCAAATAGCAAAGCTGTGTATGTGCTCAGCCATCTCTGCATGCTTCATCTAGAAATGCTGTCTCTTTCTTCTACCGCATCAGTGACAATATATGCCAATTTGTTAAATTCCTTGTGTGTGTATGTGTGTGTGTGTGCACTCAGTCATGTTCAGCTCTTTGTGACATCATAGAGTGTAGCCCACCAGGGTCCTCCGACCTTGGGACTTTTTCAGGCAAGACTATTGCAGTGGGTTGCCATTTCCTTCTCCAGGGGATCGTCCTGACCCAGGGGAGGAACCTGTGTCTCTTGCGTCTCTTGCATTGGCAGGCAGATTCTTTACTGCTGTGCCACCTGGGAAGCCTTGAAGTTGAGGAGATTTTAATATTGCTTCTCTGCCAAGATGGAGGGAAGTAAAATTGGACTTATTTTTCTATTCTGGTTAATTTAGTCTTATTAAAGGAAGATTATTCGGCTAGTTGGTGTATAGCATTTGCTTCAAAATATAGACAATTTGAATAAAAGCCTTACTAGCTAAATAATCTTGGATTATATATATTATACATATGTTCTTGGCTTGAAGTGGTAATCTAGAGATGAACAATTAGATAATTTATGGGTGTGTTTGAAATGAGCTCTTCACTCATCATTAAGAGTCATTTATATCTATCAATAAATGGTGGGCTTGAATTTCCATAAATGTATTTTAAGTTCCTTTTCCTTTATGGAGGAGCTAGGCTGAAATAATATGTACTTATACTGATTAACTAATAGCAGGGCAAAATATATTTTTTTCTGAATCTGAAGTTATTTCCTTTAACCATTTTTCATAAATTCTCTTGTTTTTCTTCATTAGATCCTCTTTGTTATTGAACCAGAGCAATGTGTTAAGTATAAGTGACTCATACTTAGGAGCTCAAAGATATTCATCCTTTGTATCTATTTGGATTTTTTTTCCTATTTGAATTTCTGTACTTAAATTGAAAACAAGCATTGCTTACCCTTAGATTGGAGATAAACTTCCTAAACACTGATTATGATGTGTCAGTTCTTATTTTGTCCCTTCAATCTTCCAAGAAATTGAAAGGGAAAAACAATCTATTGAGATATCCCAGTAGGTTTCAGAGGAAATATGAACTTTATTTAAAAGCATCAATTTTTATACTTTTCCAATAATCTGTTTTTCTGGAAATAGACAATGTTGCCTCAGATTATAAATGGAATTACATTTAAGATATTCAGTAGCAAGTTACTTTTCTGTTCTTCTGAATTTTTTTTTTTTTTTTCTGTGAAGCGTATTGGCTTCTTTGTAATGCATTTTGGGGCTTATACCAGTAAAAATATATTATGGTTTTGATTAGCATAGATACAAATGATCTATTCAAAGTTAGTTGATTCAGTATTGCATGTGACCTAATGTGACACATATTACCCTTTCTTTGGAGGATAGATTAATTCTTAATGGAGGATAGATGATTTCTTAATGGAGGGTTGATTATTTCAAAGTTGGTGGTCACTTACATGAGCAAATTTGTGTATCACAGTTTAATTCACAATTGGAAAATATTAATTTGTCCATTTTTGAGGGTCATAAGCAAAGTATTTAGAATATTGCATTTTGCCAACATATTTTGTCTAGAACTTTTCCTCTTTTCAGAACCCTGTGTATTCCAATTTAAGAAAATAAAAATTAAAATGGCCTCTATCTTTAGCTAAATGAGGCTTTTTCTTTACAAATAGTAAAGAACCATGAAATATAATTCTGTATGTTTCTTGAAATTTACTTCAGTCAGAAAATTAAGACTTCATAGATGCTTTGAAGGGGTGAATGTGGAAGGTCATAGTACAATGGGTTTTGAAAAAATGTCCTCCATAAAATGTTCAGAGTTGTCTGGGGGACTACTGACTTTTTATTTTTCTCCAACTCAACTTGGTTCTAAATTAACCTGACCCTGAGTTTTATGGAAAGTTTTGATATCAGAAAGTATTTGACTTTAGTATTTATTCTTTCAGGCTTCCCAGGTGGCTCTAGTGGTAAATAACCTGCCTGCCAATGCAGGAAACGTAGGAGATGCGGGTTCAGTCCTTGAGTCAGGAAGATCCCCTGGAGGAGGACATGGCAACCCACTCCAGTGTTCTTGCTTGGAGAATCCCATGGACAGAGAAGCTTGGCAGTCTACAGTCCATGGGGTCACACAGAGTCAGACACGACTGAAGTGACTTAGCACACACACTTTGATTCTTTTATGATTTCAAAGAAAGGGTCTCTATTTCCATACTGTCTCATAGAGCCATCACCATCTGTTTAAATAAACACTCAAGAATCTCTCTAAATTCTAGATGTTTAGGCAATATAATTTTTGAGATAGGCATATTTTAATTTTTTATATTTTTGTATTTAATGTTTCTTAATACACATCCTTCAGTGGGAATGGAAAGAAATTTAGGCAAGTCTAGATTAGCTTGATTTTTATTTTCAGATGAACAGCTTGCAGTGCCCCACAAATGGGTTGTGCCAATGGAAGCAGGCCATTGTGTGACAGATCTGTGCCTGAGCTGGCTGACTGGCATAGAGGAATTAGCAATCTGTGAAATGGCTCTTCAGAAGTAATTTTCCTCCAAGAGTCGAGGAACTTGCAGTTGTCATTTCACTGAAATGGTTTTGCTTCTACTCGTAGTCCTGTCACCAGCGGCAAACACAAAACCTGAAAATATAAGGTGTTTCCGTGTTCATTTTTCATCCTCTCTGCCTAAGTAATTTCTTGAACATCATTTCAGTGTTGCCTCCTTTTGTCTAGCTCAGTGGAGCTTTGAATTTGTACGTTAGGTTTTTATTTATGAATTAGAGCCTTGCTAAGATTTTGCTTTTAAATAGGTCATAATAACTATATATAAAAATGTCTTAAACAGAGGACATGTGTATAGAAGACTATGTATTAAAGAAGACTTTGTTTTTAGTCTAGTGAGCCTTAAAGGTAAACTAAGGTTTTGCAAAGTGGGATTAGCTCTGGTTATATTATGTGCTGTCTGTTATAAGGTTGAACCAAGTTATCTACAGACATTTTCCCCCATTACTCTTTAAACTTCACATAGCTTCTGGAGTGTTATTGTTGTTATCATTATTATTAATGTGCCTTGAACTGTATCGTACTCCTGGATGAAACCCTTTAATGACTTCGTACAATGATAGACTAAATCTTAAATGTTTTACGGTGTCTGAAAGTCTCATATATATTTTGATTCTTTTTTTGTCCCCTGCATGCTTTTCATTCTCATTACGCAGAATTGAGATCCTTCAGCATCTCGTGTTTCTTTAGATTTGTTATGCCCTTGCTTTTGCTTTTTCTCTAATTTCAGTCCCACTTTCATTCTGGCCTGGCACATCCTTACTCATTTTTATAGCCTAACTCCATGAAGCCTTCCGAAACCAACTCAGGTACAGGTAGCCAATTCATTTGTCATTTGTGTTCTTTGTGGCTTTGGTCATACTATTATGATCCCTTGTTGTTGTTGTTTGGTTGCTGTCATGGCCAGCTCTTTTGCGACCCCATGATCTTTAGCCTGCTAATCTCCTCTGTCCATGGGAATTCCCAGTCAAGAATTCTGGAGTTGGTTGCCGTTGCGTTCTCCAAGGTATCTTCCCCACCCAGGAATTGAACCTGCATCTCCTGTTTTGACAGGTGGATTCTTTACCACCGGGCCACCAGGGAAACCCATGATCTCTTGTAACACACTGTATTTTAAATATATACACTTTCCCACTCATGTCTGTCCATTCCATTCATCAGGCCAGGAATAGTATTTTTGGTATTTCTTATCATCTAGTCCTGTATACTGTATTAGTTCTTAACCTTGAACTTCAAAATTCTTTACAAAAAGATTCGTAAAGATTAATTCCTATGCTACATATGTGGTGCATAGATATATCGTACTTCTTAGATTAGAACTTATTGTAAATTACAAAATAAAAAATTGTCTTAAAAAATTCTTTTATCACCCAAGTCAGATGGACCAGGAACTTTTCCTAAGATTCTTGACTAATATGGCAGTGATGTGCAACAAATAACAGGGGTTGACCCACTTATTTTATATAGCTACACTTAGTTGTTATTGCTAATAAGAATCCTGGAGGCTAAAATTAACAATGGCCATGAAGGACAGCAATTAAGGCCATTTGTCTTCTAAATGTGCCAATGTAGGTTCCACTGGTAGTTTAAATTTATATATGGAAGTCACTCATACTATTATAATGGTCAGTGAAGGCCCTGAAGGTATGCGTTGCAAAGCAATAAGTCATTTTAGGGTCATGATAGCAAATTATATTTTGAGACAAACTTTCCCATTGCTATGGAGAGATTAATTTCCTAACAACCTCTTTACATTGATTAATTTTAAATTAAAAAGTACATCATTTTTCATGACAGCATTTAAATAAAGGCTATTTTCAGCATATTTAAATGACAGTATTAAGACTTCAACCTGCTGAAATTTTGTTATTGTAGAGGATTGATGTGGTCATAAGAGTGATTTGAGGATACCCAAGTCATTCCACTTTTTATGAAGGTTGCTCAGGCTGTAGTGTGATCTGAACATTTCTGATTTTGCCTTTTTTGCCTATAACACTGGCTTGTCTCTGTCATTGGTGAGAAATATAACTTTTATTCTCAAATTGATAAACTTTTGATGAGGGAAATGAATTCTTCATTTACTGAGAATTTATAGGCCTGAAGTTTAACAGCCCCCCAGTCTGCTTTTAGTCAGAGAATTCACTGAGTTTCTTCACAAGGATCCCCATGGAAACTAAACAGAAAAGCTACTTGAAAGGAGACAGGTTATTGGTTTTTCTCATTAAATCCACTGCTGGATTTTCATTAGTTCTAATCCATTTTCCTTCAAGATTAGATATATAGGCCAGTTCTGATTTTCACGAATTGAATAAGCGAAATATGTTGTTGTGTGTGCCTGTATATGCAGTCTGAGATGCAAAAGTAATTATTCTTCTTCTGCCATAAAATTACCCCAGAAAATAAAGCCAGGAAAAATGACTGATGTAAAGGGGAAGGGCCACCTCCATTTTTTAAAAAAGAGGTTATTAAATAAAGTGAAGGTACTGAGAGGGATGATAGGCTAATCTGATCAGTTTTATGCTTCATTCAGTTTTTCCCCACTTTTGTGTCATAATTGTGTACGAAAGTAATCTAAATGAAGTATGGAAGCGTGTTTCACTGACCACAAGCACTTTAGACCTTATAAAAGTTTAAGTATTTTGTTTGCTATTATGACTCGATTTCAAAGTGTTCTTTTAAAGCAAGAAATTTGGTAAAACAGATACTGTGGGACTCCCCAGGTAGCTCAGGTGATAAAGAATCCGCCTGCCAGTACAAGAGCCACAGGAGACCTGGGTTCTATCCCTGAGTGGAGAAGATCCCCTGAAGAAGGAAATGTATACTGGAGGCAACTCACTCCAGTATTCTTGCCTCAAAAATTCCATAGACAGAGGAGTCTGTCAGGCTACAGTCCCTGGGGAACTTGCCTTATAAAGACAATTTTCACTCTTTTCCTTCCTTCCCTTCCCCTCCTGAAAGCTGTTAAAAATTATTTAGATTCCTGGTGGTTTATATAGTTAAATGTATCTTCTGTTATTATTCCTATTTAAAAATCTGTGCCTCAGCCTTACTTCTGAGGCTCAAATCAATCTCTTATTCAAACAAGATACTGAAAGAAGTTTCAATGTATGTGAACGTTTAATGAAAGTAGTGATAGAAATACTGTTTACTATTAAATTTATGAGTACCACAATGTACATTGCAATCTAATGTGTTTTGCAGCACATCTACTGTTTAGAATATAACAGTAATTCTTCTTTTCCCCTTTCAGGTGGCTGTACTTTTGATGATGGTCCTGGAGCTTGTGATTACCACCAGGATTTGTATGATGACTTTGAATGGGTACATGTTAGTGCTCAAGAACCTCATTATCTGCCACCAGAGATGCCTCAAGGTAAGAGTCATTCTGTTTACTGAGGTTGGAAAAGTCCTTTGGAATATGTAGCATTTTCTTATATTAGGTTATAATATAATAATTTGTTATAACAAACTACTGTAGTCAAACTACTTGACCCCATCAAAGACCCTCAATGGATTCTTTGCCTTTTCTTGAATAACTTTATCTAATCCTTTGTTCTTCAACAAAATTCACTGTAATCTTCGTTATCTCTGACCCTGAAAAAAGGTAAGTATTAGTGCTTGTTTTCCCGTTTAATAAAAAAGTAAAATGGAAATAAAACCAAAACATAAAAAAATAAAAAGAACAATATCCAAAATCCTTTCAAAACTGTCTACATTGTGAGATCAGCTCACTTACTACCTTTTCTAATAAATCATAAGATTTGATGTAATCAGACCACTTTAATGGCAGAAAGCAAAGAACTAAAGAACGTCTTGATGAGGGTGAAGGAGGAGAGTGAAAAAGCTGGCTTAAAAACTAAATGTTAAACTACTAAGATTGTTGCATCCGGCCCCATTACTTCATGGCAAATAGAAGGGGGAAAGGTGGAAGTAGTGACAAATTTCCTCTTCCTGGGCTCTAAAATCACTGCAGATGGTGACTGGAGCCATGAAATCAGAAGACAGCTGCTTCTTGGCAGGAAAGCTATGACATACCAAGACAGCGTGTTGAGAAGCAGAGACATCACTCTACCAACAAAGGTCCATATAGTCAAGGCTTTCCCAGTGGTCGGTTGTGAGAGCTGGACCATAGAGAAGGCAGAGTACCAAAGAATTGTTGCCTTTGAACTGTGATGCTGGAGAAGACTCCTGAGAGTCCCTTGGACACCAAGGAGGTCCAACCGGTCCATCCTAAAGGAAATCAGTCCTAAATATTCATTGGAAAGACTGATGCTGAAGCTGAAACTCCAATGTTTTGGTCACCTGATGAGAACAGCTAACTCATTGGAAAAGTCCTTGATGCTGGGAAAGATAAAGAGCAGAAGAAGAGGGTGTCAGAGGATGAGGTGGCTGGATGGCATCACCGAGGCAATGGCCGTGAATGTGGTCAAACTCTGAGAGATGGTGAGGGACAGAGAGGCCTGGTGTGCTGCAGTCCATGGGGTCACAAAGAGTTGGATGCAACTTGGCAACTAAACAGCAGCAACAACCAGACTGAAGAGAAACTTTCTCGTTTCATGGTAGGGAGAGAGCTTATCTCATGCCATTGGCCATGAGCATGCCATTGGCTCTCAGCAGAGACAGGCTAGATAGAGATGGAGATGGAGAGGACTTTTGTGAGTTGACTGTAGAAAAATAAGGCTGAACCCTGCTTTCTTTACCTTGATCTTGTTACATCCTTTGCATTTTGGTTTTGTGAAATAGTACATCTTCTTGTTGTTTAAGCCAGTTCAAATTGTGTTTTCCCTTAATTATTAATAACATAGGATCTTAACATATACATACCATTTTATATACTAGCAGGCTAATATTTGTGCCTTCAGTTCCAGACTAGCTTGGAATTAATGTCAACCTCTGTGTGTGTATATTATTGAGTTGAAAAATTGAAACTGCAAATAGAAATTTTAAAATACTTTACTAAAGAGAGTAAATTACTTTCCTATTACTTAGAAATAAATAAAATATGGAATATAATTATGTATGATCACATATACATATATAATATACTGATATTTAATAATGTAATATATTAATATACTATGCAATAGTACATCATCATTTTATTATAGTATATTATCATATGTGTTTGATAAGATGTTTGCCTCTTAGTAATAATTTAAATTTTAAAATATAGTTTTAGTGTTTTAATCATAATATTATATACTTCTATCATGAAGTCATGGGACCAGATGCCAAGATGTGTATAAGAGACAGGTATATTATCATATGTGTTTGATAAGATGTTTGCCTCTTAGTAATAATTTAAATTTTAAAATATAGTTTTAGTGTTTTAATCATAATATTATATACTTCTATTTTTCTTACTGCTTCACCCCATGGTGTACTCCTTGAGAGTAGTGTGAATTAAATCTGCTTTCTACTCTACATTGTCACTTTTCATGGGTGGGTAGACAAAAGGATACTTCTGTAGCTGAGCTGAGCCATAATTTCCAGAGGAATAAATTGGTATTAGGCAGCTAGTACCCTTTGCTTCTCATATTTGACCCTTGTGTTGTCAGCAGACTTATTTATTTATTTTTGCATTCTTTATCATTTCCTTTATTTAAATATTAAAAAACAGGTAAAACAATAAAATAGAAGCCATGATAATGTTTTATTTGGTGTAGTTAATGACTATAAGGAGATTTAAAAGAGTCTTCTTAGGGTGCCGCTAATATTCTATGTATGAGCTGGGTATTATTTTACCAAGCATGTTCACTTCATGAAAATCCATCCAAGCTATGCTTAAAATTTACTTTTTATTTTTATTTTTTTAATTTTACATTGAAATATAGTTGATACACAATATTGAGTTAATTTCAGGTATACAACAAAGTGATTTAGTTGTACATACACAAATATCTATTCTTTTTTAGATTCTTTTTCCATATAAGTTAGAATACTGAGTAGAGTTCCCTGTACTGAAGAGTAGGTCTTTGTTAATTATCTATTTTATATTTAGTAATATATATATATATGTTAATCCCAAGCTCCTAATTTACTGCCCCCCCTCCCATACACACACACTTTACCCTTGGGTAACAGCAAGTTTGTTTTCTGAGGCTGAGTCTGTTTTTTTTTTTTTTTGTAAATAAGTTCATTTGCAATATTGTTCTTTCAGTTCAGTTCAGTCGCTCAGTCTTGTCCGACTCTTTGCGACCCCATGAATCGCAGCACGCCAGGCCTCCCTGTTCATTACCATCTCTCGGAGTTCACTCAGACTCATATCCATCGAGTCAGTGATGCCATCCAGCCATCTCATCCTCGGTCGTCTCCTTCTCCTCCTGCCCCCAATCCCTCCCAGCATCAGAGTCTTTTCCAATGAGTCAACTCTTCACATGAGGTGGCCAAAGTATTGTAGTTTCAGCTTTAGCATCACTCCTTCCAAAGAACACCCAGGGCTGATCTCCTTCCGATGGACTGGCTAGATCTCCTTGCAGTCCAAGGGACTCTCAAGAGTCTTCTCCAACACCACAGTTCAAAAGCATCAATTCTTCGGCACTCAGCCTTCTTCACAGTCCAACTCTCACATCCATACATGACCACTGGAAAAACCATAGCCTTGCCCAGACGGACCTTAGTCGGCAAAGTAATGTCTCTGCTTTTGAAAATGCTATCTAGGTTGCTCATAACTTTTCTTCCAAGGAATAAGCGTCTTTTAATTTCATGGCTGCAGTCACCATCTGCAGTGATTTTAAAGCCCCCCAAAATAAAGTCTGACACTGTTTCCACTGTTTCCTCATCTATTTCCCATGAAGTGATGGGACTGGATACCATGATCTTCATTTTCTGAATGTTGAGCTTTAAGCCAACTTTTTCGCTCTCCTCTTTCCTCTATCAAGAGGCTTTTTAGTTCCTCTTCACTTTCTGCCATAAGGATGGTGTCATCTGCATATCTGAGGTGATTGATATTTCTCCCGGCAATCTTAATTCCAGCTTGTGTTTCTTCCAGTCCAGCGTTTCTCATGATGTACTCTGCATATAAGTTAAATAAGCAGGGTGACAATATACAGCCTTGACGTGCTCCTTTTCCTATTTGGAACCAGTCTGTTGTTCCATGTCCAGTTCTAACTATTTCTTCCTGACCTGCATACAGATTTCTCAAGAGGCAGATTAGGTGGTCTGGTATTCCCATCTCTTTCAGAATTTTCCACATATTCTACATATAAGTGACATCATCTGTTATTTGTCTTTCTCTGTCTTACTTCACTTAGTATGATAACCTCTAGGTCCATTTATGTTGTTGCAAATGGCATTATTTCATTTTTATGGTTGAGTACTATTCCATTGTACATATATACCACATTTTCTTTACCTATTCATCTCTTGATGAAAATTTAGCTTGGCTATTGTAAATAATGCCACAGTGAACATTGATGGTGCATGTATCTTTTCGAATTATGGTTTTATCTGGATGTATTTCCAGGAGTGGGATTGCTGGATCAAATGGTAGTTCTATTTTTAGTTTTTTAAAGAACCTCCGTACTGTTTTCCATAGTGGCTGTACCAGTTTGCATTAGTGTATGAGGGTTCCCTTTTCTCTAAATTCTCTCTAGTATTTGTTGTTTGTTGACTTTTTGATGATAGCCATTCTGATTGTTGTGAGGTGATCCCTCAAAGTAGTTTTGATTTGCATTTCTCTAATGAGCTATGTTGAGATTTTTCAGGTGCTTTTTGACAGTTTGTCTTCGTTGGAGAAATGTGTATTTAGATCTTTAGCCCATTTTTTGATTGGGTTATTTGTTCTAGACTCATTTAGTTGTGTATTGTAGGTTTGTATTTTCCCTCAAAGGTACATAACTTTATTTTCCTGGTATATTTTAATTAAAGAAACTTCTGTAATATTTTATCTCTGAGGTATATTTAGACTGAATTTTTATATAAAAGTAGAAGGGGTGGGCTGGGATGCACATATTTTGAATGTTTATCATCAGAGAACAATCAGAAAGATGTTGATTTATGGAAATGTTACCATTGTTAATTACCATTGAAGATGGGTAATGAATAGCTGAAGAGTTACTGCTCAGATGACCTTGTTGGTTCACCCTTGATGAGCAGCTTAATCGGTGGTTACAGTACAGGATGATGTGCACAGAAAATGAAAGTGTTTGAAATTCAGCCACATCTTTCAATTAATAGGACATTAAGTAATTAATCATGCAGAGGAGGGAAAAAGGTCATGGCCATTTTATTTTTGCAAATGCAATTTGTATTTGGTTTTTGTAGATGTTGAAAGAAAGTATCTATGTATCTGTTCTTTTTTTTCTGTTCTCTTTTGATCATCTGCACTTTTTTTTTTTCATTTTCCATCTGATATTCCTTTAAAATACTCACTGAACATTATTCATAATTTGGAAAAAAAGGAGATACTTAGATTTAGCCTATTAAAATTTTATGAATGATCCATTTATTTTAAAATAGACGTGTTTATTTTTCTCATTTATTAAAAACGAGAAAACTCAAACTTTTAGCAGCCCAAAAGTAAGGCTGAGTCTCTGATGCAAACAATTTTTTTCCCCTTTGGAACAATTTAAAACATTAAAAAAAAAATAGTACAGTTGATTTCCAATATTGTGTTAGTTTCAGGTGGTTGCAAAGAGTCAGACATGTCTTAGCAACTGAGTGTGCGTGCTACAGAAAAATCCAAATGTCAGTGTATATACATATACATTCACATATACATATACATGTACATATGGCTTCCCAGGTGGTACTAGCCTGTCACTGCAGAAAATGTAAAAAGAGATGTGGGTTCGATTGCTAGGTCAGAAAGATCCCCTGGAGGAGGGCATGGTAACCCACTCCAGTATTCTTGTCTGGAGAATCCCATGGACAGAGGAGCCTGGTGGACTATAGTCAGTAGGATCCCAAAGAGTTGTATACCACTGAAACAATGGTATTTCGCATGCATCATGCATACATATACATATATTCAGTCTTTTTTAGATTCTTTTCCCACATAAACCATTACAGAGTATTGATTAGAGTTCCCTGTGCTATACAACTATTTTATAAATATAATGTGTGTATATCAACCCCAGTCTCCCAATTTATCCCTCCCTCTCTTACCCTCTTTGTTTTCTACATCTGTAACTCTGTTTCTGTTTTGATACATAAGTTTATTTGTACCCATTTTTAAGGTTTCAGATATGAACAATATTATATTTGTCTTTCTCTGGCTGAATTCTTCACTCTGTATGATAATCCCTATCTAGGTCCATCCATTGTGCTGCCAATGACATTATTTTGTTTTTATTCACTGAAAAATATTCCGTTGAATATGTACCACATCTTCTTTATCCATTCCTCTGTTGACTGATGGGCATTTAGGTTATTTCCATGTCCTGGCTATACTGCAGTGAACATTGTGGTGTGTGTATCTTTTTAAATTATTATTTTCTCAAGGTATATGCCAAGGGGTGGGATTGCTGGATCATATAGTAGCTTTATTTTCTGTTTTTTTTTTTTTTTTTAAGGAACCTCCATATCGTTATCCATAGTGACTATACCAATTTACATTCCCACCAACAGTGTAGGAGGGTTCCCTTCTTTTCACACCCTCTCCATCATTTATTGCGTGTAGATTTATTGATGATGGCCATTCTGACCGGTGTGAGGTAATATTGCAGTTTTGATTTGAATTTCTCCACTAATTATTGATGTTGAGAATCTTTTCATGTGCTTTTTAGTCATCTGTATGTCTTCTTTGGAGAAATATCTATTTAGATCTTCTGGCCGTTTTTTTTTAATTGGATCATTTGTTTTTTAAATATTGAGCTGGATGAGTTGTTTGCACATTTTGGAAATTAATCCTTTGTCAACAATCTTGTTATTGGACTCTCTTTACAATACTTGGACATTGTTAATTGGCATCTGTTTGTTGATCTGTTTATCCTAAAAAGGTAGCAGGGAAGAGATAAGAGAGAATAAATAGATTAGATACTAAAAGAATGAAGATGAGTAGAAAAGAAAATTACTTCTTTTTGTTTGAAGACATAATGCTGTTAATGATTGCTTAAAGTGTTCTTCAGCAAAGCTGCCTTTGTCAGCTGATAATGATGGTGATTGAAAGGCCAGAGTAGGATATTTAAAATAGCATGCAAAAGAATGAGTATATCCTAATGGCCAAAAATCGTTTGAAAATGTGAGTACCTGCTCAACTCTTACATCAAAGGAATACAAATTAAAGCCACAATACGAAGAAGCTACAACACATGGAGCAAGAAGATGAAAATTAAAATTTCAAGTGTTGATGAGAGTCTGGAGCAATGTAAATCTTCATACATTGAACTTTGGTCAGGTATCAATCTGTATAACCATTTTGTACAGCCTAATTTCCCGGAAGACCCATTATGGAGTATCAGCCCAGCAGGACTGAGTACGCATGTTTTCTAAATAACGTGTACAAGAGCACTTACAGCATTAGTATCCAAAATAGTCCGAAACTGAAAACAATCCAAGTGTCTGTCAACAGTGCAGTGAATAAAATCGTGATAAATCCACATAAGGTTGCAATGTAAATGAACAAACTGTTGCTGTATATGATATGAATGAAATTTACACACATAATCTTGAGGGAAAAAAACTAAGCACAAAAGGGTATGTACTTTCATTTATGTAAATTTCAAAAACAGGCAAAACAAATTGATGATATTAGAAGTCAGAATATTATTTACCTACAGAAGGACCTAGAGGGGTGGGGAGTGGTTAGTACTTGGAAGGTGACAGGAAGGGGATTTCTGGATACTGGTAACACAATCTTTCTTGATGTAGATGCTTTTTTCACAGATAAGCTGAAATTGAAAAATCATTGAAGTGTATAATTATGAGTTGTGTTCTTTTTTCTATATGTCTTGTATGTTAATAGAAAATGCCAAGAAATAGAATAAATAAAATCACAGCTCACAAGGATACTTTGGGGAAACTAGACAAAGAATTAAAAGATGTTACAGATTAGAATGAAAGATATATAATAGGATACCTCAAATGGGTTCAAACTCCTTTTTTTCCCCTCACCAACCTTTTCCCTTCTCCCACATCCAAAGATAATATGCTCTTTGACATCTCTGAGCCTTTGTATTAATATGTTTGTACTAATATGTTTCCTTTCTGCTGTTTCTCTGTTTATCCATTCCTCAAACTCCTACCCATTCTTACTATGTCTGCTCAAGTTCTATCTGCTTTGGAAAGATTCTCCTGGCTGGCATGGAGCTTTTATATATTTCTTCTGTCCTCACTTTTAGATATGCTGTCCACTGTACCTGGTACATATTTCAATTGCAGGCTGTTATAATACTTTAAAATATCTCCTTTTCTCCACCAAACTATAATGTCCTCATGAACGTAAATTGTATTTTTCATCTTTGGCTTTCCAAGACACTGTTTCATTTTACTTAGGAAAAATGTCAACTTATATAATGTGGTTTAAAATCTTTTGGTCAAGCATTAAACAAAAAAGCTCTCCCTCTTGCTTTAAAATTATTTGAATTAAAAATACCTTACTTCTCAATCATTACATTCAGTTCAGATTTTAATGTAATTAGAAGATCTTCATATACTTAATAATATTTAGCTTTTGCTTTCATAAATGATTTCATCTATTTATTTTGATTTTAATTTTAAATATTAATACTACAAGAAGGAGCTCGTTTTAAGGATCTCTCTCTTTTTCTTTTACTAGTCAAATTAATTCCAATCTTCTACTCCTTAAAAATCTAGGCTATAAAAATCAAATCCATAAAGAACGAGAGGTGTTGCAGGGAAGTAGAAATTGTTCTTCGATCTCAAATACATCTGTATTCTTGACCTTGTCAGGTGTTCCTTTCTACTTATGACATCATGAAATGAATTCACTGGACCATTTTGCTACATGTTCTGACCTAGATCTGAGCATAGCCATTGTGATTGACATCTCAATAAATTTAGCTTCATCTGTAATTATGACTGCTTTTTCCTTTTAACAGGTTTTGTAAAATGACTAATTGAATTTTAGTTTAGAGTCTCTAGAGTACTCATTTGACAGTTTAAAATTATGCTATGTTGTATTCTACTTTCAGTCTAGTACTTTTCACTGATGATAATGTAAATCACTATGCAGAGTCCCTTCTGTAAAATGCACACATTCTGTCTATCTAAGTATCTGTTTATGTCTATCTATCACAAAAATAAAAGCCCTTTGTTATAAATTAATGTGAAGGTTGAAGAAAGAAACCATTCCTCCTAGGTTGTAAAGCTTAATGAGGTTGTGATTCAATAGTTTAAAAGCCCAACTAGGTATCAATTCTGCCCCCTTGTCAAATCCTCAGACTGAAATTTAGAGAGCAAATGGCATTACACAGAGAAGAATGAATACTGAACAATGCTAATAAATGTGCCTGTAAATTAATTTATTATTTCTGGAACAGTGTATACTTTTTTTTAAATTTCTTTTATCCAAGAGTTTATAAATAATTTGCCAGGTTGTTAAAATAAGTTTTGTCTTCTTCACATATTTATTTGAAGAGACTAAATGTTTTTTGTATTCAATAGTGAGCATGCATAGGTCTCATGATTTTGTGCCTGGTTTTCTTCTGATATTGTATCATATAGTGAAAAACAAATGAAATATTATATTTAAATAATAACATTTGTTAAGTAACACAATTTCAGCTAGATTTTTTTATGTAGCAATAGTCCTTTAGTTTTCTAAGTAAAGACTTACTCACAACTTACTAAATAATATTAGTATTCAGTAAATCACATTTTAATATATCTAAGAAATTTCAAGGGAGTTTTTGTGTTGTCTTAGTGTTTCTATTCGATAGTCTGTCTCATTGGGAACCTTAATCACTCATTAAAATGAGTGTGTGGGCTTGCAATCACCCTCTTACAGACAGTTGATAATAAGGCATGTGTTTCATAATTGCTAAATTCTCACATATCTGAGTTAACAGAATTATTTGATAGCAAATTTATCAGAGTCAAAATATGGCAGAGCGTGGTAGAATAAAGTATGTGCATGTAATGTTGGTTAAGTGTTACAGCTAGTTTTGTTTATGTTAGAGGATAAAGCAACTCAGGCCAAAATGTTGGTTTATTCTGTTTGTCATCTAGTTATTATTGTCTGTTAATACTAGCAAAGATACTGTGTTGTGGACCTTGCAGTTGTCTTAAGCACCACTTGAGAGATGGGTTATAGTGGAGAGAAGGAAAGGGTGGCAAGGAGAAGGAAAGGATAAGAGAATAACATAGCGTTCAGTTCAGTTCAGTCGCTCAGGCGTGTCTGACTCTTTGCAACCCCATGAATCGCAGCACGCCAGGCCTCCCTGTCCATCACCAACTCCCGGAGTTCACTCAAACTCACATCCATCGAGTCGGTGATGCCATCCAGCCATCTCATCCTCTGTTGTCGTCTTCTCCTCCTGTCCCCAATCCCTCCCAGCGTCAGAGTCTTTTCCAATGAGTCAACTCTTCGCATGAGGTGGACAAGTATTGGAGTTTCAGCTTCAGCATCATTCCTTCCAAAGAACACCCAGGACTGATCTCCCTTAGAATGGACTGGTTGGATCTCCTTGCAGTCCAAGGGACTCGCAAGAGTCTTCTCCAACACCACAACTCAAAAGCATCAATTCTTCAGCGCTCAGATTTCTTCACAGTGCAACTCTCACCTCCATACATGACCACAGGAAAAACCATAGCCTTGACTAGACAGACCTTTGTTGGCAAAGTAATGTCTCTGCTTTTGAATATGCTATCTAGGTTGGTCATAACTTTCCTTTCAAGGAGTAAGTGTCTTTTAATTTCATGGCTTCAATCACCATCTGCAGTGATTTTGGAGCCCCCCCAAAATAAAGTCTGACGCTGTTTCCACTGTTTCTCCATCTATTTGCCATGAAGTCATGGGACCAGATGCCATGATCTTCGTTTTCTAAATGTTGAGCTTTAAGCCAACTTTTTCACTCTCCTCTTTCACTCTCATCAAGAGACTTTTTAGTTCCTCTTCACTTTCTGCCATAAGGGTGGTTAAAAAAAAAAAATAGTAGAGTTCTCTTTTTGAAAGCAGTACTTCTCAGCACTCAAATATGTAAAGTTGATAACTAAGAGCCACTGGTCCCAGAATTTGCTTGCTTTGTGCTCCCTAACATCCCTACCCTACCCCTTTCTCCACCACCCAGTTCCATCAAAATGGCTTCTCCAAGAAATACGGAAGTAACATTCCAAAGGACAACTTTAAAACAATAGTTAAATGCACATTCAACACTTCAGATAAGCCTCTCTGAAATGAGTACTTGCCCCCATTGGCTATGACTTATTGGTAGTTTACTGGGTTCCTACTATACCAGGGACATGATATATATTTTTAATCCTCATGTGGACCCTGCAAATCCTCATGTGGACAGTTTAGAGATAAGTGGAGTGAATAACTTGCTTAAAGCTGCTTAGGGATCAGATTTGAAGTTGGATCTATATGTCTAATATCACAATTACTCTTTCTATAGTGCTATCCTTCTTGATAAATTGTGGTGTAGCTGATGTATTTCTTTCGCATGGTCTTGCATCTTTCAGTCAGTTCAGTTCAGTCGCTCAGTCATGTCCGACTCTTTGCGACCCCATGGACTGTAGCCTACCAGGCTCCTCCCTCCATGGGATTCTCCAGGTAAGAGTACTGGAGTGGGTTGCCATTTCCTTCTCCAGGGGATCTTCCCGACCCAGGGATCGAACCCAGGTCCCCAGCATTCCAGGCAGATGCTTTAACCTCTGAGCCACCAGGGAAGCCCCTTTAAATCCCCTATAAAAGGATCTATATATTAGGTTTATTCCACCATGTTTTCCTACTACTTCATCTAGGTCCTGTTTTTTCTAAAATTTAAAAGCTTGAAATGATTGTCTCTTAATCTTCACATGAAGTAGGGCCTGAGTCTTGCTGTTGTTTGGAATTGCAGTTGAGCTTTGGGGTTTCCTCATGGTATTCTAACCCACTAGTAAGAGGAGCTGACCTTTCTTTGACTTACCTGTATGTTATTTTTAGTTATTTGATGAACACTTGCTGCATGGCTGTCTAAGCAAAACCTTGGAAACATATATATTATCTGCTGTCTCATTAGAGCATTTATGGTAGAAGGAAACCATTTTGGACTAAAGAACTCAGACTAAAAATTAGGGTTTGAAAATAGTTTAAGACACTGTTTGCAATAGGATATTTTAGGACCTGAATTATGGGCTTATTTCAACATGCTCTTCCAAACCATGTTATCATGTGTCTGTTGGTGCTTTTTGCCCTCAGCACAGAGAAGATAGTTTACCACATTTGAGTTGCTTATTAAAAACAGTAGGAATCGGAGGCAGTGCAGGGTCAGAGAGTGAAAGGCTGTAATGGACCCTGTGAAGGGTGAGCTACTTCATGAGGGCAGGTTTTTCATGTAAGTACTTTTACCCTTGTGAACATAAATGCAGCGTGGAGAATGTCTAAATTACAGTGGACAGAAGTGGCATGCTGAGATAGGAATATTTTCCTGTTATTTCAGGTACGTAATGTATCTAAGTTAGATATGTCTCGATATATCTCAGGGGGAGAAAACAGGTCAGTATTTAAAAAAAAGAAAAGAGAAGAAATTAATATTGGTGTCAGTGTTAGAGAACTTCCAATCTCCTAAATGAATTAGGGGTAAGAATACAGAGTAATTTCAAAGACAACCCAGTCATCTTTAACATGTGCCTTAAAATCAATACATGGTCTAAGGAAACAAAATTACTTTTCCTTGGAGGGGAGGAAGACTGAAAGTACAGTTATGACCTTATATGTCCCTCTCCAAAAATAAACTTGCCTCATGATGGCTAAAGAACTCTTAGACATTCTCAGCTTCAAAGCTTTGTCTTCAAACATCAGAATGCCAGGGGAAAAAATTACACACAAAAAAGCAATGAAATCTAAGTGATTAAATTAGAGATTATTTAAAGATATGTGATGTTAATTTTCTCATATAGTTAATGTTGTAAAAAATACAGAACTATGCATATATATTTATCATTACATTAAAAAGATGCTTTGAATATCTTGGAAGATTGTCAGTTTTCAACCTTGTATATGTCGAGAGTATGTTAACAGACCTTTTCCCCCTCCTTGAAAGAGGAAATTATTGATTATTTAATTATTATAATAATTAAATTATTATTCCCTTGTTATAATATTTCTCAATAGAAGTGAGATGTTTTATACATTATGAGCACGTGACAACTTTTAAATGCCAACAGCATTATGAAATCTTCACCTGGGGATGTAGATTAAAAAAATACACTGACATGCTTCTTGTGGTTTATGGAATAAAGTAGGACAATTTTACAAATTTTATCAAGTCAATTATATATTTCTGTTCCTCTCTTCCTCCCCTAGTTCTGAAATAGTTGGTGGATTAAATAGAAAAGTGGAATGGCAAATATGGCTATTTAAAAATTATATTTTGAGTGTATGATTTTTATCTAAGCTAGGGTAGACTTAATGGATAATTAAAAAAAAATGCTCTTCTGACCACTTAGGCATTTTTACATGTCATTTCACTTAAATTTCATAAAAGCCCTTCTAGGAATGTGTTAACACATCTTTTAGATGAGGGAACTGAGGTTCAGAGAGGCCAAGTAAATTTTCAGAGGTTTCATGTTCTGGGAAGCTGAAGACTGGGAATTCAAGTATAAAGAGATATAGCGTAAAGATCTCACTTTTGACCTCTCTGTAAACAAACTGGAGTACAGATCCTTCCTTTAGAGACTACAGAAGAAAAAAAAGCTTCAGGGCTGACTTGAAAGTATGGCAGAACTTATGCTTTCTCCAGCTCCAGATGGTGGAGAGCCCAAGTCAAAATGTCTTTAAATCATAAATAAAGAAAGCTGCTCTCACACAAGAGAAAGACCAGGATTGCTAGTTAAGTGATGTGCTTGAGGTTCCAGGTTCTTTTGTCTCTCTGTACCTCTACTCTTAAGGTTATCTTTTAACCTCAGGCTTGCTCCCCTCATGGGTATAATAAGATCTGTAGCTATTCTAGGTATTAATTTCAGACACTAAAAAAAGACGTTGTCTCTTCATTATGTCTGTTTCTTTGTTTTTTAATCAGCATAAAGAACTTTTCTGAGGTGCCCATCAACAGATTTATCTTCTTGTCTACTTGGCCAGAATCATGTCCAATACCTATGTCTAAACCAAGAAGTGGTGAGCAGAGTAAGATGATTGGGTGATACTTTCAAGCCTGTTCAGTTCAGTTCAGTCGCTCAGTCGTGTCCAACTCTTTGTGACCCCATGAATCGCAGCACGCCAGGCCTCCCTGTTCATTACCATCGCTCGGAGTTCACTCAGACTCACGTCCATCGAGTCAGTGATGCCATCCAGCCATCTCATCCTCTGTCGTCCCCTTCTCCTCCTGCCCCCAATCCCTCCCAGCATGAGAGTCTTTTCCAATGAGTCAACTCTTCGCATGAGGTGGCCAAAGTACTAGAGTTTCAGCTTCAGCATCATTCCTTCCAAAGAAATCCCAGGGCTGATCTCCTTCAGAATGGACTGGTTGGATCTCCTTGCAGTCCAAGGGACTCTCAAGAGTCTTCTCCAACACCATAGTTCAAAAGCATCAATTCTTTGGCTATTCCCATCTCTTTCAGAATTTTCCACAGTTTATTGTGATCCACACAGTCAAAGGCTTTGGCATAGTCAATAAAGCAGAAGTAGATGTTTTTCTGGAACTCTCTTGCTTTTTCCATGATCCAGCGGATGTTGGCAATTTGATCTCTGGTTCCTCTGCCTTTTCTAAAGCCAGCTTGAACATCAGGGAGTTCACGGTTCACGTATTGCTGAAGCCTGGCTTGGAGGATTTTGAGCATCACTTTACTAGCATGTGAGATGAGTGCAATTGTGCGGTAGTTGGAGCATTCTTTGGCATTGCCTTTCTTTGGAATTGGAATGAAAACTGACCTTTTCCAGTCCTGTGGCCACTGCTGAGTTTTCCAAATTTGCTGGCAGATTGAGTGCAGCACTTTCACAGCATCATCTTTCAGGATTTGAAACAGTTCAACTGGAATTCTATCACCTCCACTAGTTTTGTCCTCCCCTAATTGGAGCAGAGGTTCAAGTTAGTGCCAGCTTCTTCTGATCTTGTTGCTAGACAGGTTGTAATGGAATAAAGATGGGGAGGATACTGGGTAGGTAACAACAATGTCCATTACAGAACTATTTGATGCAGATATAGTAGGAAAGGAATATAGGTAGTAGAATTCAGAAGCTGTGAGATTTAGAAGAGTGGGCAAACAAAGCAATTATTATAACAACATGATATTCTCTAATGCATTGCGAGCCTAGTGTCAGCTTTTCCTTGATTTCAAAGCATTTACTGTATCTGTCGGAGAAGGGGATGGCACCCCACTCCAGTACTCTTGCCTGGAAAATCTCATGGACGGAGGAGCCTGGTAGGCTGCAGTCCATGGGGTCGCTAGGAGTCTGACACGACTGAGCGACTTCACTTTCACGCATTGGAGAAGGAAATGGCAACCCACTCCAGTGTTCTTGCCTGGAGAATCCCAGGGACAGGGGAGCCTGGTGTGCTGCCGTCTCTGGGGTCGCACAGAGTTGAACATGACTGAGGTGACTTAGCAATAGCAGTAGTACTGTATCTGTAACTTTAGAAGTGGAAAATCTTCCTGCCCTCTTTCAGTTATCTGGGCTTCGCTTGTGGCTCAGCTGGTAAAGAATCTGCCTGCAATGGGGGAGACCTGGGTTGGATTCCTGGGTTGGGAAGATCCCCTGGAGAAGGGAAAGGCTACCCACTCCAGTAGTCTCGCCTGAAGAATTCCATGGACTAGTCCATGTCCATGGGGTCACAAAGAGGAGGAACTGCAATTATTACTAATGAGGGATTTTATATTCTCTCTTGTTTTCTTACAACATAGAAGAAATAAGTTAATATACTTTATAAAAACTCAAAAGTCAAGTGTTTTATAATGTAGATGAACACATGCTAAGGATATATTTAATTGATTAATGTAGAAGCCAGGAGGATGGTAAGGCTTGTTCAAAAGATTATAGGAACAGGGAAGCATTTATAAGCATGAAAAGAGTGCTGTAGTAAGATTCCTAATTTTATATTAAATAAGTTAATGTCTAACAGGGTAATACATCTGAAACCTTTGAGGTTATCTTTACTACCAAACAGAAATCATATGCCACTCTACTAGACAAAATTTATTTGCTCTTTTAAGTCTCATTTGTATTGCCATGAGCTTTCTGCAAGTTAACATCTTCTCTCACAGATTTATAAAATGTCTTAATCAATAATGAATAGTGAATCAGACAACAGTACACACAGTTAAAAAATTAGCTGCTCCTTGAGTGAAGGATATGTAGTCATTCAGTCATTCTTATGCCTAGTTTTTTTAACTTTTTTTTAAAAGCCAATTTTCCTTTATGAGCATAAATACTCTCCAAAGGTAATTCTTGTTAAAAAGAACAACAGAAAAAATAGCTAAAATGTATGGAGCATGCCAAACAATTATTTTCAGTTTCTGTGGTCTCACAAATTAAGGGAACAAATCTTTGTGTTTGTGCAAAGTCCTTTTGGCAGTAGCAGTAAAGAGCCTGCCTGCCAACGTGGGAGTTTTTGGAGATGCAGGTTCGACCCCTGGGTTGGGAAGATCCCCTGGAGGAGGGCACGGCAACCCACTCTAGTAGTCTTGCCAGTAGAATCCCTTGGACAGAGAAGCCTGGTGGGCTGTGGTTCATAGAGTTGCAAAGAGTTGGACACAGCTGAAGCCACTTCGCATAACACAAAACCCTTTAGGAAACTTCACAGTTTATGAGCAAAGGCTTTTTGAAATTTTTATTTTTCTGAATTCAGAGTCTTAGCATGCAGGCAGAATCTAAAGAATTACTGCAGATTAGTCACTTAACTAGGGCTTCCCTGGTGGCTCAGAAGGTAAAGAATCTGCCTGCAATGTGGGAGACCTGGGTTTGATCCCTGGTTAGGGATGATCCCCTGCAGGAGGGCATGGCAACCCACTCCAGTATTCTTACCTGGAGAATCTGCATGGACAGAGGCTACAATCCATGGGATTGCAAAGAGTTGGACACCACCGAGTGACTAAGCACAGCACTTAACTAAGACTGAGAACAAAGGATAATATCAATATTTTAATATTACTTATAATAATATTTATTACCATCATATTTATATTGATTTCTATTACTATTTAGTATTTAAAAATAAAAATAGATCTATGAAGTTGTGTTTGTTTTTAATATCAAAACCATAATAATATCAGTTTAATGCACCAAAGAAATTACCTGTAGAGATACAAAATCTCTGCTAAATTACACAGAAAGTTAGGAATAATTTTACAACCTGTTGTTAAGAGGAGATTGAAACTACTAAGATCAATTTGTTTTTTAATAGAAGGAAAATGTACTTCCAGTCTGGCATTCATGTGATATTTGGCAGTAAAGCTAAGGAAAAAATCACAAAAAAGCTTATCAAAATTGAGCCAAAGTTTTCAACACAGTTTATTGCTTCTTTTTGGGACTCATTTTTGCAGGTATTCAGTTCAGTTCAGTTAAGTCATTCAGTCGTGTCTGACTCTTTGTGATCCCATGAACTGCAGCACGCCAGGCCTCTCTGTCCATCACCAACTCCTGGAATTCACCCAAACTCATCGAGTCGGTGATGCCATCCAGTCATCTCATCCTCCATTGTCCCCTTCTCCTCCTGCCCACCATCCCTCCCAGCATCAGGGTCATTTCCAATGAGTCAACTCTTCACATGAGGTGGCCAAAGTATTGGAGTTTCAGCTTCAGCATCAGTCCTTCCAAAGAACACCCAGGACTGATCTCCTTTAGGATGTACTGGTTGGATCTCCTTGCAGTCCACGGGACTCTCAAGTTCAGTTCAGTTCAGTTCAGTCGCTCAGTCATGTCCGACTCTTTGTGACCCCATGAATTGCAGCCCACCAAGCCTCCCTGTCCATCACCAACTCCCAGAGTTCACTCAGACTCACGTCCATCGAGTCAGTGATGCCATTCAGCCATCTCATCCTCTGTTGTCCCCTTCTCCTCCTGCCATCAATCCCTTCCAGCATCAGAGTCTTTTCCAATGAGTCAACTCGTCACATGAGGTGGCCAAAGTACTGGAGTTTCAGCTTTAGCATCATTCCTTCCAAAGAAATCCCAGGGCTGATCTCCTTCAGAATGGACAGGTTGGATCTCCTTGCAGTCCAAGGGACTCTCAAAAGTCTTCTCCAACACCACAGTTCAAAAGCATCAATTCTTTGCCATTCAGCTTTCTTCACCGTCCAACTCTCACATCCATACATGACCACTGGAAAAACCATCGCCTTGACTAGACGGACCTTTGTTGGCAAAGTAATGTCTCTGCTTTTGAATATGCTATCTAGGTTGGTCATAACTTTTCTTCCATGACCACTGGAAAAACCGTAGCCTTGACTAGATGGACCTTTGTTGGCAAAGTAATATCTCTGCTTTGGAATATACTATCTAGGTTGGTCATAACTTTTCTTCCAAGGATTAAGCTTCTTTTAATTTCATGGCTGCAATGACCATCTGCAGTGATTTTGGAGCTCCAAAAAATAAAGTCTGACACTGTTTCCACTGTTTCCCCATCTATTTCCCATGAAGTGATGAGGCCAGATGCCATGATCTTCATTTTCTGAATGTTGAGCTTTAAGCCAACTTTTTCACTCTCCTCTTTCACTTTCATCAAGAGGCTTTTTAGTTCCTCTTCCCTTTCTGCCATAAGGGTGTTGTCATCTGCATATCTGAGGTTATTGATATTTCTCCTGGCAATCTTGATTCCAGCTTGTTTTTCTTCCATCCCAGCGTTTCTCATGATGTACTCTGCATAAGTTAAATAAACAGGGTGATAATATACAGCCTTGATATACTCCTTTGCAGGTATTATACTTTAAAAATATCCAAAATAAAATTTTCTCTGCAAACTTGTTACAGTTTCTTAAGTCCACTGAAGTTTTACCTGGACTACTTTGTTTCAAGGTTCTGAAATAATTGTACTTATTTTTTCCTTGAAGACAAAGTTACTGTCTTTTCCCTGGTACATAATAGGTCATACCTTGGTTCATGGGCAACTCCACATAATGTCAAAAGTCTGTTTCAGAAAAGCAGATATTCTATGTGAGATTGCTGTTTAACAAGAAGTCAATTTCCTGTTATTTTAAATGTGAAAATTTTTAATGTGTCACGTTGCTAAACAAAATGCCTGATCTGTTAATTAAAACATAATGAAAAGACAGCAAATGTAATAAGTTATCAAAGTAGGTGGTATAATGCTTGATGGAGGTGTCTGGATGGCATTACTGACTCAACAGACATGAGTTTGAGCAAGCTTCGAGAGTTGGTGATGGACAGGGAGGCCGGGCATGCTACAGTCTGTGGGGTCACAAAAGTCAGACACGACTGATCGACTGAACTGAACTGAACTGAACTGATAATGCTTGAATTTTTTTTCCTGATCCAAACAATTAATATGATTCAAATAATTAAATATATTAGAGTTTCTTTTAGATTGCTTTGTATTCATTATATCTGCCCACATACCACCTGTAGTCAAACTGAACTTTTCAAAATGCTCACACAATTCTGATGTTTTACTGTGTTTGATGAGGCTTGCAACTGTTATCACACGTAGTTTTCAGTCAGTTCAGTTCAGTTCAGCCTCTCAGTCATGTCTGACCCTTTGTGACCCCATGAATCACAGCATGCCAGGCCTCCCTGTCCATCACCAACTCCCGGAGTTCACTCAGACTCGCGTCCATCGAGTCCGTGATGCCATCCAGCCATCTCATCCTCGGTCGTCCCCTTCTCCTCCTGCCCCCAGTCCCTCTCAGCATCAAAGTCTTTTCCAATGAGTCAGCTCTTCGCATGAGGTGGCCAAAGTGCTGAAGCTTCAGCTTTAGCATCATTCCTTCCAAAGAAATCCCAGGGCTGATCTCCTTCAGAATGGACTGGTTGGATCTCCTTGCAGTCCAAGGGACTCTCAAGAGTCTTCTCCAACACCACAGTAAAAAAGCATCAATTCTTCGGCACTCAGCCCTCTTCACAGTCCAACTCTCACATCCATACGTAACTACTGGAAAAACCATAGCCTTGACTAGACGGACCTTAGTCGGCAAAGTAATGTCTCTGCTTCTGAATATGCTATCTAGGTTGGTCATAACTTTTCTTCCAAGGAGTAAACGTCTTTTAATTTCATGGTTGCAATCACCATCTGCAGTGATTTTGGAGCCTAAAAAAATAAAGTCTGACACTGTTTCCACTGTTTTTCCATCTATTTCCCATGAAGTGATGGGACCGGATGCCATGATCTTCGTTTTCTGGATGTTGAGCTTTAAGCCAACTTTTTCACTCTCCTCTTTCACTTTCATCAAGACGCTTTTTAGTTCCTCTTCACTTTCTGCCATAAGGGTGGTGTCATCTGCATATCTGAGGTTATTGATATTTCTCCCGGCAATCTTGATTCCAGCTTGTGTTTCTTCCAGCCCAGTGTTTCTCATGATGTACTTTGCGTATAGGTTAAATAAGCAGGGTGACAATATACAGCCTTGACGTACGCCTTTTCCTATTTGGAACCGGTCTGTTGTTCCATGTCCAGTTCTAACTGTTGTTTCCTGACCTGCATACAGATTTCTCAAGAGGCAGGTTAGGTGGTCTGGTATTTCCATCTGTTTCAGAATTTTCCACAGTTTATTGTGATGCACACAGTCAAAGGCTTTGATATCTTTATTAAGTTGGATTATTTAAGTTGGATATTAAAACAAAAACTATGCTACTGATAAAAATGTTAACAAGGGAAACCTTTTGTGGGAACACCTGTGGATGGAATGTGTCAGAAGTTCACCTGAAGCTAGTTGTCCGGACAAAGAATTTTTTTTTAATTTATTTTTTATTGAGATAAAATTGATTGACAACATTATATGTTTCGTGTGTACACCATTGTATTTCTACAATTACACTAGCCTGTGCTCACCACCAAGCATTTATTTTCTATTCATCCCTGTACAGTTGATCCCCTTTATCCATTTCGTGACCCCTGACGCCCAGCCTGTTACCATCTGGTGACCACTATCCTGTTCTCTGTATCTGCTTCTTTATTAAGACAAAGGTATAATTTTTAAAAAAGAAAAAAAGTTAATTTGAAATTCTTGATTCAGTTGTTGGTAAAGAGTAAGCTTGTTAGGGTATGAATATACTTCCTCAATTAGTAGCTGCTTCAACAAATATATGATAATTCTCTGAAATATTTAAGAAATAAATTCAGCATTAAACACAGATAACAGTTGGTATTCAATTTGTCTCCTTGTTCTAGTGTTTTACTCTGTTCCATACAGGGCTAAGAAGTAACAGAATTTTGTAGAAAGTAAAAATCTGTTTAAATTGTAAAAGACTTGTGAATGTAACCCTATTGCTGATTTTGATTTTCAGTTTTGTAGCTTAAAACACTGATATCTAAAATTATGCTAAAGGATATGGTAGTATTCATAAAGTGATATAGTCCTTGAAAATTAAGAGACTGGTGCTTAGAGTTAAGAATAAAGTGAAAAAAATACTGCCATTAACTTTCATGCACCGTATTTGGTACATAGACCTGCAATAAATAATTGTTGAATGAATGACTCAATATGAATGAACTTTTCTGAACTTTTTTCTTGAAAGCGTATTATCTTGAAATTAAAATTCTTTTTTCCTGAGTAAATAGAAAGGTTGATAATACTGATAAAAAAGAGAAAAGGGAGTGCTTTAATATATTCTACTGCTAAACTCGCCTCTTAAAATATTTCTATGGAGATGAATGGAGTGGGTCTGGGTCTGAGTGGTTTTCCAACCCTGTTGTGTTTCCTCCTTTTTCTATATGGAGAAATGATGTTTGGTACTTATCTTATCATTTTTGTTCTATTTTCTCATGGTTAACACTATAATAATAATATTTTATTTTGTTATGTGTATGGTATGTGAAAGTTTTGGAATTTTAGATCTTTGCAGCAGTTTTGAAAGATGATATTTCATATTGTTTTATTGTTTAACTTGGCTCAATTTAGTTCAGTCGCTCAGTCAAGTTCTACTCCTTGTGACCCTATGGACTATAGTATGCCAGGCTTCCCTGTCCTTTACCATCTCCTGGAGCTTGCTCAAACTCATGTCTATTGAGTTGGTGATGCCATCCAACCATCTCATCCTCTGTCTTCCCCTTCTCCTCCTGCCTTCAATCTTTCCCAGCATTAGGGTCTTTTCCAGTGAGTTGACACTTCAGGTCATCAAAGTATTGGAGCTTCACCTTCAGCCTCAGTCCATGTAATGAATATTCAGGGTTAACGATTTCCTTTAGGATTGACTGATTTGATCTCCTTGCAGTCCAAGGGACTCAGTTTTGGAAGATGGTGTTTCATATTATGTTTTGTTGTTTAATTTGGCTACTGAGAGTATAATTGTGACAACAAAACCTTGCTTGATGTCATAGGGACTGCTTTTTAAATTTTTTTTTGTACTGAATTACTCAGGTAGATTCATTGCCAGTGAAATCGAGACAGGGACTCCTTAGCTTGGTAGAAGTGACTATTTCTCTTTTACTCAAAACTAAAATCAATGAAGACAATAAGCCAGTGGGAAGAGAGGACTATTGCTCTTGCACGTCACATTCCTCATCATAAAGTCCAGGTTTCTTTCTAGTCACAGTGTTTATATAAACCATCTGTACTGAAATCCATTTAAAAAATAGGACAGCTTTCATGTTATACTCTTACTTCTTGTAGGCTGAGCAATTTTTTTATTGAACCAAAGGCAGTGATCTAGATGTTGTTTGGAATTTCAAATGCTCGATATCTGAGTTTAGAAAGTGGATACCTACAGGCCCCAAGAAATCATTTGAGTGGAATAAATAAAGAGAAATGAGTTGTCAACAAAAATGATTTATAATTTTTATATGCTGCTTTTAAATATTCACTACCCTTTTTCTTGGACACTTGACTATATGTGCTTCTACTATAATACTATACTGTAATAATATAATAATACTAGTATACCATAAAAGACATTTTCCCTTTGTGCTCAATTTTTCTTGTATTTTGACACTTGAAACCCCCAAATTCAGTTACTGTAAAAACTGTTTGGGTAGTAGCACCAGGCTAGTACCCTTAGTTCATCAAAATGAGTTTCCGTTTAATCCAAAAGGGAGTTTATAGATTATCTCTGCTGCTGCTGCTGCTAAGTTGCTTCAGTTGTGTCCAACTCTGTGTGACCCCAGAGATGGCAGTTCACCAGGCTCCCCTGTCCCTGGGATTCTCCAGGCAAGAACACTGGAGTGGGTTGCCATTTCCTTCTCCAATGCATGAAAGTGAAAAGTGAAAGTGAAGTCACTCAGTCGTGTCTGACTCTTAGCGACCCCATGGACTGCAGCCCACCAGGCTCCTCTGTCCATGGGACTCTCCAGGCAAGAGTGCTCGAGTGGGGTGCCATTGCCTTCTCCGGATTATCTCTAGACCAACTTTTTATTTTACTATTAGAATACTGTAGGAATAGGTGAACTGACACAGAAATTAGAGTAACGTGAATTCAGATACAGCTTCTATTGCTTGCCGTTTTATCATGATACAGAACCTTTTTGAGCTTCCATTTTCTCATTTGGAATAATAAAACTCTCTCTCTCCATCCCTACTTCCCTCCCTCAGTTTTTCTGTTCCTATGAAAGGAAATGTTTCTGCAGCATTTGATAGTATCTAGCGTGTAGTTGATACTTATTAAATATTATCTCTCTTCTTCCCTCTGGCCCAAGGTGACATGGCTGGTTAGTAATCTCATTAATCTGTAAGAAATTGATTTGAATTTCTTTTACTTACCTTTTATTTAAGCAAGGAATAAATTGCCGTTCCCCATTATACTTTTTTCAGCAGTTCATTAGGAATTATTTTATGTCCAATTCAGAAGATTCCCTTTCCTACATAATTGTTCACTGAATGTAGGTGCTTTGCAGTATGACATGTAATGATATCTGAAAATGATTTCCATAGAACAGTATTGTGGGTCAATTTGAACTTCTCAAATATTATTCTTACCTAGGATAGGTTATTTAAGATATGGAAGAATTTGGGGAAAGGTTTATTTTTTCTCATTTTTTTAAGACTTTCTACATAATTATTTTTCTATTTGGCTTACTGAAGTGCTCTGCGATTATTCTTATTTTAACACTTAAAAAATGAAATACATCATGTAACTTTGAATTTTATTTAATGTTGAAAGCAGCTGCTGTCTCTAACATCATAAAGGCATAGAAAGAAGATATGTAACAGCATTTGAAACATTGAGAAATTGGAAACTTTTTAAAAAAATGCCTTGTTCTACCAAAACTGTGTCTGTTAGTATACAGATATCATCAAGCAAACACTCGTAAATATCTAGAATTGAAAAACTGCCTCTGAATCTGTCTGATATGGTTTATTTTTATTATTTTTTTTAATCTGAATTTTCTATCATGCAAACTGATTTTTGGTTTTATAGCTTAAAGTAAAACTTGTGTACATACTTATTTAGCATCTACATATTTAGGACAAATTTTAATTTTTATCAGAGACTAGAGATAAGCCCAGGTTGCTAGTTGTAAGTTCTTGTTCTAATGAGTAAATAGATTTTGTTGGCTCTTTTAATGTCTTGGTTTCCTTTTTTGAAAAATTAGAGAAAGGTAAGTTCAATTCCTCTGCTGTTTATACATCACATCTACATACTGTGTTAATAATGAATTTTCATGGGAGATATGAACCTTTCAAAATGTCATATTGAATATATGGTGTTTGTGTCTGTGTGCAGGTATGAATGTAAAGTTTCCAGGGAAATATTAGATGCTGAATATCAGACAAAATCACACAGAAGAGCACAGAATTCTTTAGAGTCCAAAATTGGACAGTTCTGTAAGGGGAAATTTGAGTTTTTAATGGGGAACTGAACTCACACTTTGTTCATCTCTTGGTCTGTTATTTTGTACTTACTCAATCAAAGATGATGCCTTTCTACAAAGTTTCCCCTATGTCCTTTTAATTTTATCTCAGCAGCTTCAAAGGGAGTCATATCTAGAGTTTAAAGGATTTAAAAATTCTTTATTTTCAAAGGATTTTTCTGTGAAACTTTTTTATTCCTAAGAATGTAATGTTAATTTTGTTACTAGATGAACCCATTTTTTGATGTTCCTCTTGTCACACAGTATTGAGACTGAAGCCTTATTTTCAGGACTTTATATCCAGGATGAACATGAGTTAGAAAGTCCCTTCTTTACTTTGTCTTCCAAGTACTTGTTTGTGGGACAGCTTAGATAAATTGCTTCAGTGTGTTCTCCACTTTCTGCAACTTACTGTTGATTGTTCCAGGTAAAACCGTAAGTAAAAGCAAGCAGAAAAAATTAGAACAAAATGTTATTAAACAGAAAAATAAAGACTGAGGGGATTTAATTTACTCTCCACTTTATGAAGTGTGGGCTTCCCTGGTGGCTCAGATGGTAAAGCGTCTGCCTGCAATGTGAGAGACCCGGGTTCGATTCCTGGGTCGGGAAGATCCTCTGGAGAAGGAAATGGCAATCCTCTCCAGCACTCTTGCCTGGAAAATCCCATGGACGGAGGAGCCTGATAGGCTACAGTCCATGGGGTCGCAAAGAGTCGGACACGAATGAGCGACTTCACTTTCACTTTATGAAGTGAACACCGTGGATTCAATTACCTTAGACTCAGAACTTTTTCTCCTTGAACTAGCTAACTAATGTTCAGTTCAGTTCAGTTCAGTCTCTCAGTCATGTACGACTCTTTGCCACCCCATGAATCGCAGCATGCCAGGTCTCCCTGTCCTTCACCAGCTCCTGGAGTTCACCCAAACTCATGTGCATCGAGTTGGTGATGCCATCCAGCCATCTCATCCTCTGTTGTCCCCTTCTCCTCCTGCCCCCAATCCCTCCCAGCATCAGAGTCTTTTCCAATGAGTTAACTCTTCATGTGAGGTGGCCAAAGTATTGGTGCTTCAGCTTCAGCATCATTCCTTCCAAAGAAATCCCAGGGCTGATCTCCTTCAGAATGGACTGGTTGGATCTCCTTGCAGTCCAAGGGACTCTCAAGAGTCTTCTCCAACTCCACAGTTCAAAAGCATCAATTCTTTGGCACTCAGCTTTCTTCACAGTCCAACTCTCATGTCCATACATGACCACTGGAAAAACCATGGCTTTGACTAGACGGACCTTTGTTGGCAAAGTAATGTCTCTGCTTTTCAATATGCTATCTAGGTTGGTCATAACTTTTCTTAGGAGTCTGCAAATATCTTCAAACTGTAAAAGATTTAATGGTATTAGGAAATATAACCAATGCCTTATGCGAGAAAGGAAATGATCAAAGCATTTCTTTACTATGAGCTTGTTATTTTGGAAGATTCAGGCTCTAGATTCTAACACTTATGACTTGGAAATAAGTCCACTTGATTTGGACAAAAAGTCCTATCTTTAAATATAAAATCAGGACGTTAATAGTTGCCCTTTATTTCCCAAATGGTAATTGTAAGGACCAAAAGAATACATGGTTGTGAACATACTTTGGAAACAGTGAAAGTAGATTTTTATAATCCCAACAAGTCCTAGGGTATCATGTTGGTAATGTGCATGGATTGGCCTTGTGTCTCTAGTTATTCCATGTCATTTCAGTAGCCAGTACTTCAAAAGAGAGAGTGAATTATATGTATGGTCCATAGAAGTGCACTTCTATGGACCATACATCATATAATTGGTTCATGGTATTTTATCCTATGACTGTAAGTAGCAATGGTAGAGTATAAAGAGAGAGTGGGAAGGAAGAACCCAGTACACTGGAGCGTGTGGAAATAAACTGGCTGAAATAAGAGTTGACCAAGTTCCGAACAGAACAGAGTAGAGCTTTAGTCAGAAACTATAGAATCTATAAGAAGAATTTCATAAAACTGAGGCAAGTGCCAATAATTAGGTACTATATTTTACTTTCTTTCCCTAATATTGCCTACAATTATACTTTACTGTGATAAATATTCAGTAATTAAAATAGATTCTTGCAGTTTAGTTTCTAAGGTCATTTTAGTTATAACAAATGGCTCATTGTTTTATTTTGTTATTTTCAATCTTATTTGAACTTTATATAATGTAACGACAGTACTGGAATGGAGGTAAAGGTAGAAGATAGTTATGTGTAGGTAGCACTAGCATTTAAAAAAAGAAAATGAAACATATCAGGAAGTGAGAGTATTCTGCCCTGTAAAATTTCCCCCAGAGTGAAATACATATAATTTTTTTGTTGTATAGCACATATCATGAAATTATTTGGACTTCTTTAAAAAAGAGAGAGGGTCTATGAATGTATTAAAAGTAATTATTTTAATTAATAAGTCAACAATTTTTATTTTAATAATAAAAAGAAATTAATACCTTTAATTATTTAATTAGTGGTTGAGACTTCACTCTTCTAAGGGGGCATGGGTTCCATCTCTGGTTGGGGAACTAAGGTTACACATGCTGTGCTATGTGGACAAAGAATGAAAATAAAAATAAACTAGTAATTATTTTGGAGAATATTCTTTGTTTTCAGATTCCTGAAAGGTGTTTTTCTCAACATTTCTTCTTTATTTATATCTTCAGTGGAGATTTGTCATGATTATTCTTGTTCTTTGATTTTATAACTAATATATGCATAGTGTACAAAAAGTTAAATAACTCAGAAGATGGTTTAAAATCACAAATAAGTCTCATAAACAAAAGAAAATCACTATCAATTTTTGATGTTATTTTTACTTTGCTCCCAGTGAGAATTTATATGTTAGTATTGAAGAAGAAAATGGCAGCCCACTCCAATATTCTTGCTAGATATTTTGGGGATGGGTAGCATATAAAGGTTCTTTATCATGTGAAAGTGATATACATTTTAAAATATTTCTACAATACTAGGCATATATATCTTTCCTTCTTTTTTTTATTATACTTAATGCTGCAATAAATACCCCAAATTTACAGTTAATAATTGTTATCTTTGAGAAGGTTGGCTCAGTAGGAATTACTCAGTCTTGTCCAGAAGTGCAGTGGAGCTTGTGTTTTGTTTACCTTACTTTACTATATTTATTCTCTACTGTGTAAATGTAATAATTTCTATATATATAAATGAATGTAACTGATAGTTCATACTTATTGAAAATTTAACTTTCACTTAAATATGTATAGTTAATTTGTTGTATTTCTGTAAATATTTGTGAAGCCCCAGATCCTCAAAACATATTATATCCACAGATTAAATCTGAAACATATTTCTTGACTGTATTGGAGTTAAACAGAGCAAAGAACAAGTCTTCTTTTTCACATTAGGAAAGGAAGAGTTTTGATGTATTTAAAATGCAACTTGATTTATATGTTTATAACAGTTTTGAAGTTGATTAAAGTCGGTAGAGTGAATGAAAATTTCATGTAGTTCTCATTTTACTTGACCTTCCATATTAATTAGGACATTGTCCCCATTTATTTTGGAGCTAAGTATATTTTCTTTGTCTATTAAATTGCTTTGATTCTATTTTTTTGGCTTCCTCTTGCTTTATGAAGTTGATCACTTTCAGATCCCCTTTGACTTTCCTTAAGGTTTTAGGTAACACTCTGATGCTGGGAGGGATTGGGGGCAGGAGGAGAAGGGGACGACCGAGGATGAGATGGCTGGATGGCATCACTGACTTGATGGACGTGAGTCTGAGTGAACTCCGGGAGTTGGTGATGGACAGGGAGGCCTGGCATGCTGTGATTCATGGGGTCGCAAAGAGTCAGACACGACTGAGCGACTGAACTGAACTGAACTGAAAGTACTATGATGAAGATAATGCAGCCAGTTCTAGTGACCACCTATTACTTACCAGCTTGTTCATTCATTCACTTTACAAATAGTCATTTAATGTGTGCCAGATATTCTTCCTGGCACTTGGGTTAAATTCAAGAACAAAATAGATGAAGTTTCTTTACCATCAAGGAGCTTATGTTTTTATGAGAAGAACACTAGTAAAAAGTTAGAAGTAAAATATACGGTGCTCTGAGTGCTGTGGAGAAGACTTAAAAGACTGACAGAGCAAGCCATGTAGATATCCAGTGAAAAAGCATTCCAGGCAGAGGAATCAGCCAGCGGGAAGTCTGAAGGAGGAACATGTCCACATTTGGTCTTAAGAAGAGTGAGTGTGAAGGAGTGTAGCCGAAGATGAAGTCACAGCAGAAATGGTGATTGTATAAGCCATCAAGAGGACTTTGCAAGGTTTTAAGTGGAATGATGTGATTTAACTTTTGTCTTGATGGAGTCAAAATGATTAAATGATGTGAAGAGTAGACACTGGAATGGAGCAGGAGTAGAAACAGAGAGACCAGTTAGAAGCCTGTTGTGATAATCGAAGTGACAGAAGATTGTGACTTGGGACCAGGGTATGGTCAAAGGAGGTGCTTAAACATTAGGGTTAGTGGAACTAGGTGACAGATTAGATTTGTGGTGTCAAGTGTGAATAAAAAGTGTTGGCCTGAGTACTTGGAAGGATGAACTGAGATAATGATGAATGTGGGCAGGGCAGATACTCGGAGAAGTACACAAGTTAGGTTTAAGAGATGTTGAATTTGAAATACCTACATGTTTTCCAACTCTGTTATTTAGAGGAGAGGAGGCCACTCTTATGGCAGAAGGTGAAGAGGAACTAAAAAGCCTCTTGATGAAAGTGAAAGAGGAGAGTGAAAAAGTTGGCTTAAAGCTCAACATTCAGAAAACAAAGATCATGGCATCTGGTCCCATCACTTCATGGGAAATAGATGGGGAAACAGTGGAAACAGTGTCAGACTTTATTTTGGGGGACTCCACAATCACTGCAGATGGTGATTGCAGCCATAAAATTAAAACACGCTTACTCCTTGGAAGGAAAGTTATGACCAACCTAGATAGTATATTCCAAAGCAGAGATATTACTTTGCCAACAAAGGTCCATCTAGTCAAGGCTCTGGTTTTTCCAGTGGTCATATATGTTCTTGACTGTATTGGAGTTAAACAGAGCAAAGAACAAGTCTTCTTTTTCACATTAGGAAAGGAAGAGTTTTGATGTATTTAAAATGCAACTTGATTTATATGTTTATAACAGTTTTGAAGTTGATTAAAGTCGGTAGAGTGAATGAAAATTTCATGTAGTTCTCATTTTACTTGACCTTCCATATTAATTAGGACATTTTCCCCATTTATTTTGGAGCTAAGTATATTTTCTTTGTCTATTAAATTGCTTTGATTCTATTTTTTTGGCTTCCTCTTGCTTTATGAAGTTGATCACTTTCAGATCCCCTTTGACTTTCCTTAAGGTTTTAGGTAACATTCTGATGCTGGGAGGGATTGGGGGCAGGAGGAGAAGGGGACGACCGAGGATGAGATGGCTGGATGGCATCACTGACTTGATGGACGTGAGTCTGAGTGAACTCCGGGAGTTGGTGATGGACAGGGAGGCCTGGCATGCTGTGATTCATGGGGTCGCAAAGAGTCAGACACGACTGAGCGACTGAACTGAACTGAACTGAAAGTACTATGATGAAGATAATGCAGCCAGTTCTAGTGACCACCTATTACTTACCAGCTTGTTCATTCATTCACTTTACAAATAGTCATTTAATGTGTGCCAGATATTCTTCCTGGCACTTGGGTTAAATTCAAGAACAAAATAGATGAAGTTTCTTTACCATCAAGGAGCTTATGTTTTTATGAGAAGAACACTAGTAAAAAGTTAGAAGTAAAATATACGGTGCTCTGAGTGCTGTGGAGAAGACTTAAAAGACTGACAGAGCAAGCCATGTAGATATCCAGTGAAAAAGCATTCCAGGCAGAGGAATCAGCCAGCGGGAAGTCTGAAGGAGGAACATGTCCACATTTGGTCTTAAGAAGAGTGAGTGTGAAGGAGTGTAGCCGAAGATGAAGTCACAGCAGAAATGGTGATTGTATAAGCCATCAAGAGGACTTTGCAAGGTTTTAAGTGGAATGATGTGATTTAACTTTTGTCTTGATGGAGTCAAAATGATTAAATGATGTGAAGAGTAGACACTGGAATGGAGCAGGAGTAGAAACAGAGAGACCAGTTAGAAGCCTGTTGTGATAATCAAAGTGACAGAAGATTGTGACTTGGGACCAGGGTATGGTCAAAGGAGGTGCTTAAACATTAGGGTTAGTGGAACTAGGTGACAGATTAGATTTGTGGTGTCAAGTGTGAATAAAAAGTGTTGGCCTGAGTACTTGGAAGGATGAACTGAGATAATGATGAATGTGGGCAGGGCAGATACTCGGAGAAGTACACAAGTTAGGTTTAAGAGATGTTGAATTTGAAATACCTACATGTTTTCCAACTCTGTTATTTAGAGGAGAGGAGGCCACTCTTATGGCAGAAGGTGAAGAGGAACTAAAAAGCCTCTTGATGAAAGTGAAAGAGGAGAGTGAAAAAGTTGGCTTAAAGCTCAACATTCAGAAAACAAAGATCATGGCATCTGGTCCCATCACTTCATGGGAAATAGATGGGGAAACAGTGGAAACAGTGTCAGACTTTATTTTGGGGGACTCCACAATCACTGCAGATGGTGATTGCAGCCATAAAATTAAAACACGCTTACTCCTTGGAAGGAAAGTTATGACCAACCTAGATAGTATATTCCAAAGCAGAGATATTACTTTGCCAACAAAGGTCCATCTAGTCAAGGCTCTGGTTTTTCCAGTGGTCATATATGGAGGTGAGAGTTGGACTGTGAAGAAAGCTGAATGTCAAATAATTGATGCTTTTGAACTGTGGTGTTGGAGAAGACTCTTGAGAGTCCCTTGGACTGCAAGGAGATCCAACCAGTCCATTCTGAAGGAGATCAGCCCTGGGATTTCTTTGGAAGGAATGATGCTAAAGCTGAAACCCCAGTACTTTGGCCACCTCATGCGAAGAGTTGACTCATTGGAAAAGACTCTGATGCTGGGAGGGATTGGGGGCAGGAGGAGAAGGGGACGAGAGCGGATGAGATGGCTGAATGGCATCACGGACTCGATGGACATGAGTTTGAGTGAACTCCAGGAGTTGGTGATGGACAGGGAGGCCTAGGGTGCTGCAAGTCATGGGGTCGCAAAGAGTCGGACACCACTGAGCGACTGAACTGAACTGAACTGAATACATACTAGAGTCTTCAGAATGTAGATGATAACTTGAAACCATGAAAACTAGATGAGCTCACAATAGTAGGTATGATTAGGGAACAGAAGGGTTTCAAGGACTGCAGCAAGAATTACTCCAGTGAGTACACATCAAAGATGAGGAGAAATATGCAAAGGGAACTAAGCAGTAGTAGCCTGTGCCATCAGAGGAATATGCCCCTTATTGACAAATACAGCAACAATTACTGAGAATGATGCAAGTGAATTTGAAGTGGAGAATTATAAAAATATGTCTGCTTTTCTATCTTTATCAATAAAAGAAGAAAAATAATATGAAGCAAGGTGTGAAATTAATATTGAAATGTACACTGGAGAGGTCCTGGAAAATTGGAAGATAGGGACAGTTTTGTTTCTGTGGCTGTTTCTTTTTTATATAGCAGGTAAAATAATGAAATACAATGAATTAAAATGTGGTAAAAGATAATCATACATGCAGTAGAAATATTTTTGCTACTGAAGAGATAGTTTTTGTGCTGAGACCAAGGGATACCCATAAGTCTGCATAAGCGTTGTCTCATAAATGAACTTGGAGTGACCGCTAACACAGGAAGAACTGAATGGTGAAAAACCCCACATTCTTGATCATTGTTCTTGAACATGTATTTATTATATAATTGCTTTAATAATTTGTACTGTTGTACTGTGCTCAGTTGCTTAGTCATGTCCATCTTTGCAACCCTGTGGGCTGTAGCCTTCCATGCTCCTCTGTCCATGGGATTTCCCAGGCAAGAAGACTAAAATGAGTTGCCATGTCCTCCTCCAGGGGATTTCCCAACCCAAGGAACAAGCGTGTCTCCTCTATTGGCAAACAGATTCTTTACCACTGAGCCACCTGGGAAGCCCCAATGTTGTATTATTATTAGCATAATTAGGATACTAGGTCTAGAAGAGAAGATAATTTCAAGTAACATTTAGGGAATGCTTTAAAACAATTATGGAATTCAGGTTTTTAAAACTGTCTACATTTTAAAATAAATAGGGATTCTTTATAAAGGACCATTGCCACATCCTCAGGAGCTCTTGTTATAACTGGTTTGAGTTCAGGCCAGGGCATAGAAAATTATTTCAAGTCTCCCAGGAGGTTCTAATGTATAACATCAAGCAGTAAACTTTAAGTAATGGAAGAAAAGGAGATGTTTATCTGTGTATGTTTTGTGTAAACCATTTCCAGCATTTTGTGTCACTGTGCTTTATCCTGTTTTGTTTATAGATGTATTAAATATGGAATCAGTGCCTGACTGATATATATGTAGTGCACAGCAAAATGTGAATTGACATAGAGGTGTATGGCATAAAGTCAGGGAATAATGAAGTTTAAGGCCTAAGCCTTGAAATTGTATTTAAGCGTAACGTCATTGGATGAAATATTCTGAAAATAACATGTGAACACTAGGAACAAATTGAGTTGGTTGACTAGCAGTTTTAGTACACAATTTTTAACCAGAACTTTTGGTGTGCTATTGTGTACTTTTCTTTTACTTTGAAATGCTAACTAAAAATATATTGGAAGGCTTCCCTGGTGGCTCAGCGGTAAAGAATCTGCCTGCCAGCGCAGGAGACACGGGTTTGACCCGTGATCTAGGAAGATTCCAGGGGCCATGGTGCAACTAAACCCATGTGCCACAGCTATTGAGCCTGTGCTCTGGGGTCAGGGAGCCGCAACTGCTGAGCCCTCGCACCTCAACTGTGTGCCCTAAGGCCTGTGTGCCCTAAGAGCCTGGCTCCCCAACAAGAGAAGCCATGGCAATGAGAAGCCTGTGCACTGCAACTAGAAGGTAGCCTCCATTCTCCCCAACTAGAGCAAAGTCTGTGCAGCAACAAAGACCCAGCAGAGACAAAACTAAGTTAATAAATAAAATTTAGAAAAATTGCAAACCAACAATGAAAAAAAACAGTTAAAAATATACATATTTAGATATTTCCAATCTTAGATTATCATTTCCTGTCTTGAAATTGCTTCTTTTACTTTCCAATGTTTGCCCTGTATAGTGCATTCACATGGGACTATGCTACATACCCAAAGTCATATATACATATGTACCAGTCTTTTCTGTTCATTTTCCCATTCCATATTCTATTCAGAATTTTGCAAGCTGGGAATTCAAACAATTTATGCTGCTGCTGCTGCTGCTGCTAAGTCGCTTCAGTCGTGTCCGACTCTGTGCGACCCCACAGATGGCAGCCCACCGGGCTCCGCTATCCCTGGGATTCTCCAGGCAAGAACACTGGAGTGGGTTGCCATTTCCTTCTCCAATGTATGAAAGTGAAAAGTCAAAGTGAGTTGCTCAGTCGTGTCTGACTCAGCGACCCCATGGACTGCAGCCTACTAGGCTCCTCCGTCCATGGGATTTTCCAGGCAAGAGTACTGGAGAGGGGTGCCATTGCCTTCTCTGAAACAATTTATGACATTGACTTATTAGAAGGGTCTTTGTGAAATACCGAGAAGTTAGATACACTCCTTTGAGAGCACGGTAAGGGTATATCTATGTCCCATGGAGTAGTTATTTGTATCCATCATGTGTGAGCACTTAAAATACAGCCTAACTGAAATGGTCTGTCCTAATTATCATTATCTATCTTCATTAACTTAAAGTCAACTAAAAAGGACCAACTCCAGATAGCTTTTATTTGTCTTTAGGTCTCTGACTTACTCTTTAGGTCTCTGACTTACTCTTTAAGTCTTTGGAAATTCATTTCGAGGATTAAATGAACAATGTATGCAATGTACTTACTGTACACTGTCATTTTTCTCTTGGCTTTCTGGGATGTATTTAATGTGGGAACAGATTGAAACCTGATATTGCTTAATTCTCTTGTTTTTGCATGATGCTGTGGATGTGTGTATGAACCGCATCCAGAGCATTGAAAAATCTTCCCTATAGACTCTTCCTCTGTTTTACTTCATTTCTAATTTGTGTTTATCACCATTCATTACTTAGTATTCTTGTACCTTGCCTCTGAAGTCCATTCCTTTATTATGATGAAAGCACCTGGTAGCAGGAATATTCCTAGAAAACCTTATTTGGCAGTTTAAAAGTTCTGTGATCATAGCTTGTACATAGAATAAGAGAAATGGGGCTTAAGTCTATGTAGACTAGTTAATTTGTCCTAGAGAAAGGCGTGCTAATTGGATAGTCCCAAAATAAAAGGGATAAACCTAAGACAACTGGGACAGTGTTCATTCTATGCAGTTGTGTGTAATCTGTAAGCATCTTTCCTCACAATAAAATGCTATTAACTCATACCTTAAACAGTTTTATGAAAAAGCTGAGAATTTGGGATGAAGAGTGAAATATGAAATGGCCTGTCTTCTTGGGATTAAATACACATTTACTTGTTATTCAGGGAAGCAAAAATTTGAGTTAGTGTTTACAGTGTTCTAGGTATCCCATTTTGACCTTTTGCATGGGAGGAGGTTGGCTAAGCAAAGAGATGAGCTAGGGTTGAGGTATGCTGATGCGGTGTAAGGACAGTGGCAGACTGTGGAGGAATTGGAAATGTTACAAGTTGTTACAGTAACTACCATTCAGATCTATAAGAGTAATAACAATATTACAACAGTAGTCAAAATGTAAATAGATTGCATTAAAATATTTTTATGAGACTATATAAAATTAACATGTGCCAAGAAGCTATGCAATGTGGTTTAGAAATGCTTTGCAATAAGAGTGCTATTTCATGTGATTGATATAGAAGTAGCCATTTATTTTTACCAAGTCCACATTACAGTACAGAGAGAGTCCAAACTGATTAAACAGAGGTGACTAATAGAATGAGTTGGCAGGATAATAATGGAGAGGGGGAAAAATCAAGGAGAAATCAAGTGTTTCTTAAGTCTGTTGTTGGTGGGGGCAGTGGGAGTAGCAGAGTGTGGAAGAACATGGTATAACTCATAGACAAATCCCAGTATTTATGTTTATTCAGTTTCAATTCACTGAGTTGTCTGATTATAATTGAGTGGTTCATATTGTGCTCTTGAAATGTTTTGAGGCAAATGAAATCTTCTAAGAATTCAATTATATTAAAACAATAGCCATGAGACATCATAAAGTTATTGCCCATGCTAACAAAGGGCAGAATGGGAAAACATCATGTGTATTTAGTAGTCTAGCTGTGATTGCCTTGAACCAAATACTTAAAATTATTTTCAAGGTATACAGACTTTAATAGTGATTTTTTGGTAATAAATCATGAAGATAATCTTTTTATCCTTAAAGTAGTAAGTTAAAAGTTCACTTTAATGATGTCAATGGATTCTTTTATTTTTTAAATATAGTACACACGTCTGAAACTGGTTTATACAATGATGATTTTTCTGGGTGGTACTTTTATATAGAAATTTGAAATGTTTAGGTGAAATTTTATTTTTTTACCAGATTATTTTTTTAACGCAGATCATTGTTTATGCTTTGGAAATGTGATAGGCAAATTAATAAACCATCTACTGATTGCATTTTAAATTTATTTTTCTACTGCATACTGAGTTGCTTCAGTCCTGTCTGACTCTTTGCAGCCCTATGGACTGTAGCCTGCTAGACACCTTTGTCCATGGGATTCTCCAGGCAAGAATATTGGAGTGGGTTGCTGTGCTCTCCTCCAGGGGATCTTCCTGACCCAGGGATGGAACCCATATCTCTTGTGTCTCCTGCATTGGCAGGCACCTGGGAAGGCACCCAGCCTTTTTTCTATTGTCAATTTATTTTTATTTTTAAAATAGAGATAACATTGAGTTGTAAGATTATGTAAGCTTCATGTGTACATAGTATTTCTACTTCTGTGTACCCTACACTGTGCTCACTACCAAAAATTTAGTTTTCATTTGTCACCAATCAGTTAATCACCTTTGCCAACATCACAACACCTTCTTCTCCACACCTTCCCCTCTGGTAACCACTACTCTATTCTTTGTATCTATGTGTTTGGTTTGTTCATTTATTTTGTTGTTTCTTAGATTTTTTTTAATATATATTACATGAGTGAAATTGTACCTACCGCATTTGTCTTTTTTCACCTGATTTATTTTCAGGTGATAATCTTGAATTTAAAACTTGAGTTTTCTTGAGTGGGAAATTTTCATCAAAAAAAAGATAATGTCCATTTAAATAGGTTTTAAAATAGAAAAATGCAAACTTGATATGATTAATTATCTTGATGTTAAAAAGGAACTGCTTCACGAATTTTTGTATCTATGTGTTTGGTTTGTTCATTTATTTTGTTGTTTCTTAGATTTTTTTTAATATATATTACATGAGTGAAATTGTACCTACCGCATTTGTCTTTTTTCACCTGATTTATTTTCAGGTGATAATCTTGAATTTAAAACTTGAGTTTTCTTGAGTGGGAAATTTTCATCAAAAAAAAGATAATGTCCATTTAAATAGGTTTTAAAATAGAAAAATGCAAACTTGATATGATTAATTATCTTGATGTTAAAAAGGAACTGCTTCACGAATATTATTACTATGAAAAAACTACGTAAGACCCCTAAGACCTATAAAGAGAAATATTTTATTTAGAAAATGAAAAAAAAATATCTGGAGCAATAGCTTAGGGAACCGTGAATTCCATTCCCCACTTAACTGTTAATTCTGTAGCTGTGAGCAACTAATTTAACTTTCCAAAACCGTCTCCTCATTTGGGTAAAGAATGAATAATACTTTCCAGCCACATCAATAACAGGGATGCCCTGTTGGATGATGATGTTTATTTAGTACATTAATCTCTGTAGGTGGGAAGGCAAGTACTACAATATGAGCTCAAACTATTACCACTGATGGCTTGCTTTCTTTTTTTTTTAAGAAATGTTTATTTAGAAAAATATTTATTTTGTATCTGCTACATGCAAGAGGCTAAACTACATGTCCTTCCTGATATATTCTAAGCCCCTGATGTTGTTTCCATTTTTTACTTATTATTATAGTTTGTCTAAGGTCTCGTTTTGAATCTTCTACATGGAAATAATCAGCAAATATTTATTTAGCCCATAAATATGAATGATACAATTTTATAAACATACCTTACTTAAGACATAAAGTGTGTGTATGTGTGTGCGTAGTGGGGAGACAAACTGAATTAGGAGGGGTTTTTTATTTGAACAAGAGCTCTAAACTTTATTTGCCTTCACTGTTAATCTCCTTCATGATTAAAGTGTGCTTTATCTTCAGTTTTTCTGTCTCTTATGTGCTTTTGTTTTACTCTCGGTTTTTGTTGCTTCTGATTTTGAATGGTTTGTCTGTTTACCAAACTGTTGGCTTTAGAGGAAAGGGACTCATGTTCCCTACTTTTTGTTTAGTACTTATTTTCCCTCAGTGGAACAAAATGCACAAATCTGGAGCAGATTTCAGAAACATGACACCCATATCTCTATGGCATAGGCCACACTAGGTTTGCACTGAAATGCAAGAGAAGAGGTATAACTTAAAGACATTTTTAAGAATTTCTAAAGCTTTTTAAAAAAATTATTAAATTTTCATAATCTGTACAGTTCTCAAAAAATATATGTTGAGCTTGGAAGAAGGTAATTTCTATTAAATTTAATCTACTAAATGTAATTATTTGGACATGCAGTACAACTAAATTTCTTTTAAATATCAACCTCTATGTCAAGAATTTAAGGATAAAGAATAGTTTTCACCTATAGCATTTTATTTTACAAGGTGAAAAGCAAAATTAAATCTAGACTTATCAGATCAGGACCTGATGTATTTTGAATATCTTATAGATGTTTATCCATACTGTGCTTTCTACTGAGGTTTTACTTAGAATGCTCAATCTTTGAACCTTATTTACATACAGAACCTTTCATTTTCTCTTCAGAGCTCTTTGAAGTTAAACTGTACTTTGGAAAGATCCTACTTTATAAAATCATTATTATTGCACTTCTGAAAACTGCATCTCTTCAGGGATATATAAGTAGGAGTTGATTCAGTGAAACTTCAGTTAAGAGTGGTGGGACAGTGAGGAGGCAAAAATCAGTATATAAATGTAGTTTCATGACAACTTTTTTTCCCTTGGTGAAATGCCTGCTATATCTTAAAGGCTGAAAGCTTGACTTGTGAAGTGATGGTGGAATTTAAATTGCATGCAAAGTCAAGGCTTTTTTAAAGAAAGTGAATTAAGCCAACTGTGCGGTTTAGCTATTTGGTGATTTTTGTTCTTTTGGAAAGAAGTGAAGAGTTTTATTTTTATATATTCTCTGAATAATGGAAAGATTTTCTGGTATCTGAATTTTAAATACCGTTATTGTAGTCTGTAATCTTATAGTACTTTGGACTAGGGAGTGCTTTAGAAACCTAGCTCAACTTCCTTACTTTACAGATATGATAATTTTAGTCCCAGAGAATTTGCCATACTTGCTTGGTGAATAGCGCAGAGCTACTTAAAGTTAGGTTATAATAGGGATGGTTGGTACCTCACTTTGTTCCTGTGACTCTAAAGAGTTAAAGAAAGGGACTTCTGACTCAGATGCTCCTCATTCCAGTTACTAGGAATCTTGGATCAGTAGCACTTGCTTTGTGTTAAAAATAAATTGGAAGTAACTTGAAAATAAAGATAAAGCTTCATGGGGGAAAATTAGGAATACTCAAAGGAAGCTACAACTAGTCAGAGGAAGCAACTGGTACAGACAGGATCTTGCTCATTGGCCTTGTCACAGATTTGCCTGCATTTTTGTTTTATTTTAATTTTTTTAGCAGGAGTTAATTATTAAGGTACCTCTCTCCCTCTGTTGGAATTGCTCTAACACTAATTGATTTTGTTTTGCTTGTTTAATTAGAGTAAGTGTGGATCATGGCCCTGCCTCTTTCTTTTCATTCCAGATCCCACTTCAGTTTATTTTCTTTGCTGTCACTCTAAAGTCAGTAATTCTCTCCTTCAGTCTCTGCTTCCTATTTCCCTGCTTATCCCCAACACCCTTCCTTTTCCATGTCTGAATTTGAGTGAAATTGATTTTACAATTTCCTGACATTTGTAGATTTAATACCAATAGCTTAAAAAATACATTCAACAATTCTAGAATGAGATGACATCTGTGCATTTTGCATTAGTTTTGATTGTGGAAGTGGGGAAGGCTATAGATGTGCATTAGAGAGTAAAATCTTAAAAATTAGCTGCTGGATTCACTTTATTTTAATTGCTTTATAAAATTGACCTCACATTGTAACTCATTAAAGTGAGAATCTTTTTTCGCAAAGGTTCTCTCAAACTCTCAAGTAGGGCATTACTTTGTATTTTTTACAGTAGTTAATGGTTTCCATTTTAGTGCTGTTATGTTCTAAGAGACCTGCATTTGATGTAGAGCTCTAGTATTAATGAGGCCCAAGTTATGGGTCTGATTTATATATGAAACAAACTAGAAGGAGAGACACTCTTTATTGCCGTACTTACTATTATCATTTGTTTTAATATGGTCCTCTGTCAATATGACTTAGAGATTCAGCAAAGGGCAGTGGTAATCAAACTTGCCTACTTAGACTCTGAGGAAGCTTAGAAAAATACCTGTGCTTATTCCACCTGAGAAGAATTAAATTTAACTTTAGGGATATGGTTAAGAGTGTTGGTGTTTTTAGAAGCATTGCAATATATCTCAGGGTGGAGAGTGTTGGATACAATAAGAGGACCTCTGAATTCACCAGGATTTGGCTTTGAGAAGTTGACTGTTTTGGGCCCAAGTGGGTATTCTCATGAGTGTGTTACAGAGCTCTAAAATTCTAGAATCCTGTGATATCTTGGTAATCATTCTTTAGGTTAATGTTGTCAAACTGGATAGAATCAATGATAGAAGGGCCCTGGATAATTCGGTATTGCTTATTGGCAATGCTGGAAAAGCAGCAAGACTACCACATACAGTAGAATTGAGTTTAATATAACCATACATCACATCAACAAATATTTATTTAGGGCCTGCTGTGTATCAGACATGGGATTATAAAAGTGAACGAGAAGGCAAACTATTTTGCTCCCGTGGAGTTAGATCCTGAGGAAGATGCCACATAGCAACGACCAAGGTACTCTCTCTTTTTTTGGCCACACCAGGACACGTAGGATCTTAGTTCACTAACCAGGGATTGAACCCTCACCCCTGCACTGAAAGTGTGGAGTCTTCCAGAGAAGTCTTGGAAATCCCATTTAGTAGGTACCACACAGCTCCTATCCTCCATGCACCCATCCCCAACATGACTAGTGTTGAACAGTTGAGCATTAGTAGTTGGCTTGGGTTAGAAGTCTGCGTCTGTGAAGATAGGTATCATCTGACAGTGGAGTCATCATCTGCATTTAAAGAAGCTGATACTGTGAGCTGGAGGAAAGAAGTGACAAGATGAAGGGACTAGCAGGTCCATGTTTGTTTTCTCTCATGCATGTTCATTGAGTCTAAAAGCAGACAAACTGCTTTTAGATTATGGTGATTCTAATTCACTCTCTCTTCTGGTTCTTGAAATTAATTTGATATAATTTAAGTACGCACATGAGCTGCCTCCATATCGTCATGGTATATTATTATTGCTTTAAAGCTGCAAGGCACTGTGGACACAAAAGCTCTGGGGTTGGAAAGACTTGCTTGATTTCTCAACTTTATCTCCTGTTGTTGTTAAGTGACCTTATATTTCTTTCGGCCTTTATTTACTCAGTCATCAGGTTGATAAAATGATGTCCACTTTGTAGGGATCTTGTCCAGGTTTGATATATGCAAACCCCTTAGTCTGGTACTTGGTGTATATATACAGATGCTTGTTGTTATTGTTGTGGTTTTAGTTGCTAAGTCATGTCTGACTCTTTTGTGACCCACCAGGCTCCTCTGTCAATGGAATTCTCCAGACAAGAATATGAGAATGGGTTGCCATTTCCTTCTCCAGGTGATCTTCCTGATGCAGGGATCGAACTCATGTCTCCTGCATTGGCAGGTGGATTCTTTACCACCGAGCCACCAGAGAAGCCCATATGGATGCTTAGTGAACAGAAATAAATGCATTATTATGGAAAGGAGCAGCAATTTTTATTTAATACTTGAAATCAAGAAATAGGGCAATTATAAAAACTTCAGTATACCACAGCAGAAGAGGTGTGTGACATAATTTGTGTAAATCCTTTGGTTTAAGGTTTGAGTGTTTTAACTAAATCTGTTGGGTTACTTAGAACTGCTTTGGATAGCTACAGTGTTTTTGCCCAAGTGATTCAAGCTTTTTTTTTTTTTTTACCAACTTTTCCAAAAAAGTGCCCCAACATCTGTAATACCAGCTAGAGAGGTGGTGCTAGTGGTAAACAACTTGTCTGCCAATGCAGGAAATGTAAGAGACACATGTTCAGTTCCTGGGTGGGGAAGATATCCTGAAGAGGGCCATGGAAACCCACTCCAGTGTTCATGCCTAGAGAATCCCATGGAGAGAGGAGCCTGGCAGGCTATGATCCATGGGGTCACAAAGAGTCAGACCTGACTGAAGCAACTTCAGTCACACACACAAAGAACTGATCAGAGTCATAAACTACACAGAAGCACCTAGGATGCATTTCCTTTCTGTGCTTACCTTAGGCTTCTTTGTTTGACCTCTTTGTGTGTTAGTTGCTTAGTCATGTCCAACTCTGTGTTATCCCATGGACTGCAGCCCGCCAGGCTCCTCTGTCCATGGGATTTTCCAGGCAAGAAAACTGGAGTGGGTTGCCATTTCCTTCTCCAGGGGTTCTTCCTGACCCAGGGATTGGACCTGGGTCTCCTGCATTGCAGCCAGACTCTTTCCATCTGAGCCAGCAGGGAAGTGGGTCTTTGACCTCTATACTGAAAAGTTTTTCTAATGGTAAAGAGCCAGTTCATCAGAAGGGCTTATCTGTCTACTACTCAAATAACTCTTTGAGTCTTCTGACTGATTCCATCATAGAGGAAGTCTCCTGGCTTAGTTCTTCCATAATGTTTGGCAAAAAGATTCAGAAATTTGGAAAGCACTTCTTTCTGTGGCTTGAGATATGGTGACAGGTATCACAGCTGTAAACTACTGATAGTTTCTTTAGAGTACTTATGGATAGATGATGATGAACAGGGAGGCCTGGCGTGCTGCGATTCATGGGGTCGCAAAGAGTCGGACACGACTGAGCGACTGAACTAGAAATTTGGAAAGCACTTCTTTCTGTGGCTTGAGATATGGTGACAGGTATCACAGCTGTAAACTACTGATAGTTTCTTTAGAGTACTTATGGATAGATGATGATGAACAGGGAGGCCTGGCGTGCTGCGATTCATGGGGTCGCAAAGAGTCGGACACGACTGAGCGACTGAACTGAACTGAACTGATGGATAGCTTAGAATTTGGATACCAAAACCTGATTAGGGTTTAAACCAATCTTGTCAGGTTTTCCCTGTTCTTGATTTAACTTAAACATGCAGAACTATTGTCTTGGAGAGTACCCAACCTTGGAGCTAGGAAAGGGGCCTGTTCTCTCTGTTCTAAGAGACTGATATTGACAGGTTATATAACAAACACATAATCATAGTCCCAGAGTGCCAAAACGCTCTTAGTAGATGAAGTAGGCCCACCACACTAGTGGTTATGTACTGTTGAAGGGCTTGTACACATGAGTGTAAATGGTCACTGACTAGAATAAAAGCCATTTCCACTTCAGGTCAGTTTAAGACTTTGGAAGAACTTTCATCATCTAAATTTTAATCCTCTGAAAATATTTTCATTTTGCCAATAAATTTGTTTTTAGATAAATAATACCTAAATTTTCCTTTCACCTCTACTTCTTCTATTCAAGTGAAATAAAGCATCAAATAACACATAAGACCTTTAAACTTTTAACTCAGAAATGACTTTTAAACTGAGTATCTTTGATTGTTTCAGGCTCTGGAGATTTAGATATGACTGTTGGAAAAAATAAAATTGAGCTTCTGGATTATACCCAGATTAGAGCTTGAATTATGCCTAAAATGCCTATAAGATTTTGTTCATGTCTGTGTTTACTTCCTGTAGGCTGTTTTGCTAGGTTCTGCAAGACTTCCAGGAAATTGGAGATAGGTTTGAGTCACATTATTTATTAGACATTGTTTGTCATTTTGGAAATATATTTAATGCAGATATATGCAGATACAGTGTGTTTATAATAACCTGTTCTCAAATTGGCCACTAGCAATACAGAAATATAGTTCATTATAATCACACGATGACTAGGAAAAGATGAAGTCATTGATTCCATCACAGTGGTACTGTTTAATAAACTCGGACTTGGATATATGAGACAACAAGAAAATGAAAGTTAAAAAAAAAATTGATTCAGAATATTAAAGACATTAAAAGCCTATGGGTCACCCTAAAAGGAAAGCCAGTATGTGGTAGAAATGATGTGACTATTCATTACTGCATTTAAATGAAAAGGTGGATGAGTAAACTGTATTTACATAGGTGAATTGAATAAGTGAGATAACTAATTCTTATCCATATACTTTACAGTAAATGATCTAGGCATTGTTGCTCAGGAAGTGTTATTTGTTTGTTTAATTTGTTTTGAAGAAGTCAGTGATCATTATTGACTATTGAACAGCCTAATAATACTTCTACTTTTCTTTTTTGAATGTTTTCAATAGCTTATCAAGATTTGTGAGATGTTTGTGAGAATAAATTCAACCTGTTTTCATGTAGGTGACAATCTGTTATGTGTTTCTAATGATATGTTTTTATAGTCATTCCGTATTTTACTGCACAATATTTGTTGAATTCAGTAAAAGTAAAGTAGACTTCTGTAACTATCTGGCAAGTTTATGTATGGATCATTTTTCCTCCATAATAGGACAAGAAGTAAAATGTAATTGTTTGAATGCCATTTGCTTCTAAGAAATACATAAAAATCTGAAACTTAGCATTGAGAATGTTTAAGAAAATTAAGCCTTGAACAAATCCATGTAACTCCATATCACAATCTGTTAGACTTTTATTATGTAACAGTACAAAATAAGTTTCCACATTTGAGTTACTATAACTGTATAATAATGCAGTGATAAAATTTGAATATGATCTGTTTATTATATAAATTGCTAGATATCTAATTTTGGAGATTACAGAAACACCAAAATGTTTATGTTTCTGCTCTGTTAATTACTTACTCAGGGCTTTGGTTTCCTTATCTTTGTAATGGAAGGGGGAATGGGTAAATAATTTCCTTCTATTTCTGAAATGCTGCAAATTTGATAAGGTAATGAACCATGAGTGTGAGTACGGGGGTATCGTTGGAAGGGTGTTGGTTTTTGAAAAGCAGCATTTACAAACTTAAATTCTGGGCCTAAAGTAAGCACATAGGAAATTCTCCAGATTTATCAAAGGGGAACATCCTCCTTGATAAGTTTTCTGGGAACTGTTTGAATTATATCCCCTGGAGAAGGGAAAGGCTGCCCACTCCAGTATTCTGGCTAGGAGATTCCATGGACTGTATAGTTCATGGGGTTGCAAAGAGTCAGACAAAACTGAGTGACTTTCACTTTCACTTTGAATTGTATTGTGAATATTTTTACTTCACCATGATTGACCAAGCATCTGTGGTAAAAGTAACAGAAATGAGTGGTCAGGAAACTGATCCCCATATAAAGAAGATGCAGTGTTTATGCCTATGTCTAGTGAGACTGGAATTTATGAACCCCAGTATAGAGAGGGACCTGATGGAGGCCTCCAGATGTGCATATAGGAATGGACACAGTTACTATTATATCAAGTAGTTTAGAACAGTCCATTGTTGTGACTATCTTTTTGATTTTGGAGGGCCTTTTTGTTGAGCTAGACTAGATTATGTTATAGTTTATTTCTTACAAATTACATATCTATAACAGTTCATTGGGAACTTTGTATTGATACCCAAGAGACCCATTCTGACTGAGGCTCTGCATTTTTGTAGTTACACCATTTGGATCACTGAACTTTCTGTATCTCAGTGATAAGAGAAGACAGTGACTAGAAAAATCTCCATTCAGCTGCTTTTTTCATTGATCAGAAAAGTCACATTACATCTTCTAACTGCAAATAGGATGGGAAAATGTGGACAGCAGATAGAATGCTTGATGCTCATCACTGCTGTGACACAAAGATGCCACAGAAGCAGGTTGCCTACATCTTTCTACCTTTTAAGTTTATATAGTTGTATTAACTAAAACAAATTTGACTTTTAATATTGGATTTACAGTGATTCTTCTCCTTTCTATCCTGGCTTCTCTTTTTGGTACCAGTTCTCTTTGATTTATGATGCCTATTTCATGATAGTTCATTTTCCAATTTACACTGTCATTAGAACACTGTCATCTCTGTTTGAGGGGAAAGTATATGTACATTTACTGTGTACATTATAGTTTTTACCTCTGTTTGGTATTCTTTGAATAATAATTTGCACACACATACATGTTTATGTATATTTATACACACATATATATGTTTATATATTTATACTCTATAATTTTTCTCTTTGAAATTCTGGCATTAAGTATGGTGTCTACCTCTATTTATAAATGCAATTTTGTTTGATACTGGCTGTTTTAAATTTTTAATTCAACATTTAAAATTCATTTCAGTAAGCTTGGTAATTCAGGGGTTCTTAATTTGTCTTTTATATGTAGAAACCAAGACTGCCATTATTCTTTAGCAAAAATTGCACATTCTTTACCTTAATTCTTCTCAAAGGTTAATGAAGATTGGAGTTGCATTTAATAAGTGACTTTGTGTATAATTTCAATGATGTTTATAGATTCTTTTCAGAATAGTATATACTTAAAAGGACCTGATTATATCTATATTCTCAAGTTTACAAATTATGTGCACATAAGGCTCTGTTCTGTGCTCTAAAATGTGAGAGATGGATTTATTTTAATAAAATCTGGTTTCTATCTTACTGTGTTGAAATGTCGAGACAGTGTATGAGTGGGTGGGAATGAGCTGAAAACTATAAAATTTGTTATTTGCAGGGCATTTATTTGGCAAAATTATCTTTATTTAGATGAATTAAACAATTTAATGTTATTTAAATATGAAAAATGTTCCATATTTATTGAAAATTATACTTAAAGCATAATTCTCTGTGCTTAATGGCTCTTGTAGAGTAAAATCTGTGTTACGAAAAACTAAAACAAAATAGTGGAGAGTAGCTAGATCCTGTTTTTTTTTTTGTTGTTTGTTTTGTTTTTAAATGGAGAAATAGAAGTTTAGTTTCATGGAGGAAGACTGATAACCATTCCTAGGCACGAAATGGGAGAACAGACTTTCTCATAGGCAAATATTTTTCTCTCTTGAGATAGTAATTTTATGTGCATGTTTTGTCCACAACTACCTATACACAGAGCTAAAAATTGTATTGTTGAAATAAATTCTGGAATCCTTATGAACTGTGTTAGTTATAAAACATTCTAAATAACTGGAGAGCTAGTCCTTATAGATTTATATACTTGACATTTGGCTATGTTCATTTCAAGTAGTTAATGGTACTTAATATGCTCTGAATTCTTAAGTGTAGGAAAGAAATAATAGGGGTAGTGTGTGTCCTAGTCCCATTTTCAATATATCTAAAAAAGTTTAAAGGCTGTTGTATATTTATCTTGCAAATTTGTTCATTCTAGCAAACTATTGAAAGCCTTGGATATTTATTAAAATTGTATTATTTAAGAATTGTGAAATAAATTATTTCATGTTACTCAGAGCTCTGAGATTGAATGTGTTCAGGGCTGTATCACCATAGACATGTTATTCAGAACTTTGAATTATCAGTATTTAAATATCTAAGACTAAAAAAAATTGAGTACAGAAATGTTATATTAAAAACAAGCTCAGACTAATTTTGGTCATACAGGGTGTAGAATAACATTGCTATCCAACCCAGCTTAGTTTCTAAGATGTTAGTTTCATCAATGTTTATCTAAAAGCAGAGACAAGCACACTGAAGTTTTATTGATGCTTAAGTCAACATTAAGAGAATCACATGGGTTCCAAGAGATTATGAACATTTTAGAGAAGTAATCTAGGAGTTCTGACAAGGGAAATGGAAGATAGAATAAATTTGGAGGTGAGTAACTGGCTTCATACTTAACATCCATATTAGGTTAATACTCGATGTGTTTCTCAAATGCTAATTAGTGATTCACATTGACATTATGTAATAGGAGCTGTCATCATGTCTTAATGTTCTATGATTGATGAAATTTCAAGAAGATGGTGTTGAATAGGTCAAAATTTTAGAGTCTTGTCTATACCACTTACTGGCTCTTGATTTTAAGGCATTGGTTCATCATCTTGAATACAAAGATTAAGTGAGGGTTAAGTGAAATGATATATGGCAGGGCTATGCAGATGACACTACCCTTATGGCAGAAAGTGAAGAAGAACTAAAGAGCCTCTTGATGAAAGTGAAAGAGGAGACTGAAAAATGTTGGATTAAAGCTCAACATTAAGAAAACAAAGATCATGTCATCCAGTCGCATCACTTCATGGCAAATAGATGGGGAAACAGTGGCTGACTTTATTTTTCTGGGCTCCAGAATCACTGCAGATGGTGACTGCAGCCATGAAATTGAAAGACACTCCTTGGCAGGAAAGTTATGACCAGCCTAGACAGCATATTAAGAAGCAGAGACATTACTTTGCCAACAAAAGTCCATCTAGTTAAGGCTATGGTTTTTCTAGTAGTCATGTATGGATGTGAGAGTTGGACTATAAAGAAAGCTGAGCATCTAAGAATTGATACTTTTGAACTGTGATATTGGAGAAGACTCTTGAGAGTTCCTTGGACTGCAAGGAAATCCAACCAGTCCATCCTAAAAGAGATCAGTCCTGAGTGTTCATTGGAAGGATTGATGTTGAAGCTGAAACTCCAATACTTTGGCCACCTGATGCAGAGAGCTGACTCATTGGAAAAGACCCTGATGCTGGGAAAGATTGAGGGCGGGAGGAGAAGGGTATGGCTGAGGATGAGATGGTTGGATGGCATCACCGACTCAATGGACATGAGTTTGAGTAGACTCCTGGAGTTGGTGATGGACAGGGAGGCCTGGCATGCTGTAGTCCATTGGGTCGAAAGAGTCTGACATGACTGAGCGACTGAACTGAACTGAATTGGGCTTAACAGTCTGGTCTTATACATATTAGGAGATCAATTACTGTTGCTTGTTTTTCTGATAGTAAAGTGAACAAGCCCTGGGAAATAAGAGGAGTTTATTTTTTTTAAACTTCGTTAGATTTATGTTAAAATCATGGGAATTTTAAGAGTTTTAATGAAGAATTTTAATGTTCTTTTACACATTTTTATTCTTAAAAGATCATGCATATCTCAAACAACTTTTTCGATTATAAAACTTCGTAGAATCTTACCTTGAGCAACAAGGTGATAAGCATGGTTATAAGCAGGAATATACGCATGACTATAAACATGCTTATATTTGAAGGGAAATCAGACATTTCTGTTTGCTTTGGATAAATGCATGTTAATGAAGAAGGCTTTCCCTTACTTTGAAGCACTCAGGAAGCTGTGAATTTAACCACAACAATAGAAAATGTCTGTGAAAGAGACCAGCCTTCTCTTGAGTCTAGACTAAAGGATAATTCTAGTTGAGCAATCTATTGAAATATTACTATGTAGCCTATGGCTAATTTCTCACTCATCAGTTGAGTAGTAGGCAGACACTCACAGATCTGCTTTCAGATATTTTTATTGACTTTCAAACACACACGTTTTCACTTTTGGATGGCTAATAAATGTTATAAAAATTGTATTCTTTAGAGAAAATTGCAGTACACCACTATATAGAGAATAATAGTAGATTTACTCAAAGATAGAACATAATGCTTTTTAAATCAAATAAAATGAAACTGTTAACAAATTTATAGAGTATAAGTACTATTGGAAATGTAAAACAAGAATTTTTGCAGTCTATTGAAATGCATGATTCTTAAATATTTAATCTTGTGCACAGAATACAATATAGTAATCCATGAGGCACAAAATGCAAGCATAAAATAAATGAAATAATATCATGTGGCTATCAAACTGGAAAATGGAAACAATTTCTTAAAATTAACTGTTTCCTACTTGATAAAGCTCTCTGAGGTTCAGCAAGGCAGTGATTTTTCTAGTGTTATATAAAGCTTCCTTTAAGTTATCCACCATTTGTTTTCTTGCACTGACAGGGGTGGAGCAGGTACAGAGTACTAGGAAATCACGTTCTTTTTCAAAGCGCGACCCAAGGGCCCCGTACATCAGGATTTTTTGGGGTGCTTATTTTAAAAAGGAGACTCCTGGGCCCAAACTTCAGAAATTGTGCTTATTGATGAGCACAACCATTGTGTTGGGTGGTGGCCCACCAATTAGAATCCTAAGCCACATTTGAGTGCCAATACCATGGGAAGTCTGTACCTAGTGTGGCAAAGCTAGATAGTGTACTGTGTGCATAACACATTCTTCTAACTAGCTCACGTGATGGAAATCATGGTGACTCAGATGGTAAAGAATCTGCCTGCAGTGCAGGAGATCTGTGTTAACTCCCTGGGTCAGGAAGATCCCATGGAAAAGGAAATGGCTACCCACTCCAGTGTTCTTGCCTAGAGAATTCAATGCACTGAGATTCCTGGTGGAAATCTGGTAGCCCTGGTGGGCTACATTCCATGGGGTTTGCAAAGAGTCAGACATGACTGAGTGACTAATACACAAAGACTTTATCCATACGTGTATCACTCTTCCCACTTTTCTCCTGCCTTCAGATCTGAGCAGTCTATTATATTTTCAGGAGCTGCTCTTCCCATCAGAGATATATTACTGCTTTCTAGCTTCTACCTGCAGATACTTAAAAATTGAAACAAGCAACTCATTTCGTATTATCTTTCTGCCTACCCATGTGCTGTGATGATGCACTGGATATTTTTGTCATTCAAATGAAGAAGAGTTCTGTTTGCATGATTTATCAAGATTATTATTTGCTTTGAAACAGCAGACTGAATCTCACTTCCAGGTAATTTGCTACTAAGGGCAGTTTAGTGCTGTTGAGTTAGTCCACTGTCCAGTGAGAATCTCTGGTAGAGTGAACTTCCCAGTCTTTGGAAAATGCCCCAGAGCTGTGCTCGAGGTTACTTCTTTCATCTTTTTCTTATTTTTCTGCTGTGGTTGAAACTTAGGGATGTGCAACCCCTTCTACTAACATTTCTTTATGCTTGGAGCAGTGTTTTCATTCAACTGCTCACACCTGGGTTATTCTGAATAGATAGCAGGTATTGAACTCTTCAGGTGCCACAGAAGCCTCGAGGTATGGTGCAGGAAGAGGAAGGAACAAGTTGCATAGAGATGTATGAGAGAAGCCCTCTCCACTGATGGTGTCTGAATGGGATTGTAGGCTCTGGCCTCAATCTGCCCTTTCTTTCAGGACTAAGGACCGTTATAGTAAACTGAGATTATCATGGATCAAGTGAAATTCGGTCTCTGCTTTGTTACAGCTGCTTAGATTATCACTGGCTGCTCTTACCACTCAACTTCTGAATAAGTAAACCTCTTTTGATGTATTTGAATATTTAAGGTTATAAAAACACACTGAATTTAACTTTCAGAAAAGTTTACAAGTCTGAAATAGATTCTTAATTGATGCAGGCTCTTTGATGGGCCAGTTCTCTATGAGGGGCTTACGGGTGGCGCAAGTGGTTAAGAATACATCTGCCAATGCAGGAGACTCAGGATTTGATCCCTGGGTTGGGAAGATCCCTGGAGAAGGACATGGCAACCCACTCCAGTATCCTTGCCTGGAAAATTCCATGGACAGAGGAGCCTGGCAGGCTACAGTCCATGGGCTCGTAAAGAGTCGGATGCGACTGAACACACACATATAAGTGACATTCTCTATTATCATTCATGTATTTCACAGAAATTTCATGAGTGTAGGCGTGGCAAAGAAAGATGATCGTATGGCTATATAACATCACTTCTAGTTATTTTTAAAACTTGTAAGTACTTTATATACTCCTAAATGTGATGCTGCATCTTAAATTTCTAAAAAAAATGCACTGATAATAGAGATTTATAATCAAGTTAGGCAGACAGACATAAAGAATAATTTCAGTATAAGAAGATGTATTACCAGTATAATATGATCAATACTAAGTTAATTATAGTAAAGTACTTGAATGGAAATATTGTATCATTTTTCTCTCATTTTGAAAAATAAAGACAGTTGCTCTTGAATATTTATAATTTGCGATTATAATTATGAATGATAATTATGAATATTTATAATTATCTAAGGATGCATATTTATAATATTTGGGTTGTGTTGCTCTCTTTTTCTGGTTACAGAAAGCTATTCTATAAAAATAAGTAAGCTCAGGCTAGGAACAGTGTGTACTGTGACAGTGTCCAGAGATGCTGAATTCTTATCACACATGGCAAATATTTGAAAGAAATGAAGCATAGCAGACATTTTAATGAATTTAACACTTTACTGGAGGGTTAAGACTACTTTTACAGAAAAAAAAAAATTTTGTCCTTATGGTAACAGCTAACTCTGAAATTCTTAAAGGTATATTGACTTCATTATTGTACACTTCTCTCCTTGCTCCTTTCCTACTCCTGCCTTCCTTGCCTTCTAGGGGAAGTGACTCCTTAGATCATGCTATACTCTTCGTAAAGGGCAGTTAGAGATCAGAGGTCCGTGATCTCTATTTTGCCTTTTTTTCTACTGCTTAATATTGTGATATCAAATGAGAATATTAAAATATGAACTCTGATCTATGGCTAGTTAAATAGTTTCTAAGTAACAACTACAGAATGAACACATTTAGAGTCCAGATTTAATAGCATGAGAGATGCTGTCTTGCATTGTTTTATTCTATAATTGCAGATACAGGAAAAGAAAATATGGAAGATGGAAAATGTCTCAGTTCTTAGTTTATGAGGGATGGATCCTTGTACCCTACCTTTCTCTCAGCACTTCTGGGCTCCATCTCATTTGTAAATTGTGTCTAGAAATTTTAAACATTCTTAATTTCCAAGTCCCAGCTTCACCATGAAGCACTACTCTTTTGTGAAGTACTGAAATTCACATTTCTTTATTTTTTCTTTGAAATTTAGCATTTCTTCCCTTTTTAGATTCAAAAAAACCATGCACCATGTTAGAAAATGCATGAGGCTAAAGTGGAGTCAGAAGTCATAGTTTATAATTTCAACTCTGATCTTGGTTATTATCTTTGTGACACAGAACCAACTGAAATATTTCTAGACTTACATTGTGCATATGACTTTGTAAAGTGATCTGAAGTAGAAATATGGATTCAGGTATCATCAGCACAAATTGATGTGTGGAAGATTACCCATGAAACATTGCAATTTCTATTGTGAAAAAAGACACTCAGATGAAAATCTTTAATTGAGGGATCAACAGAGAAAGGAGTGGCCTTAAGGAAATTGAGGAGGATCATCAGAGAGGTAACAGGAAAAATAGCAATAGTTGTGTCAGAAGTACAAGAATTTCAATAACACAGAAGGTAAATTCCTCCTGTTTGTATGGAAAGATGTACAAAAATGAGAAACACCCTATATGCATGCTAAATCGCATCAGTCGTGTCTGTCTCTGTGTAGTCCTATAGACTGCAGCCTACCAGGCTCCTCTGTTCATGGGAATCTCTTGGCAAGAATACTGCAGTGGGTTGCTTTGCTCTCCTCCAGAAGATCTTCCCCACCTAGGGATTGAACCCTCATCTCTTATGTCTCCTGCATTGGCAGGCTGGTTCTTTACCAAGAGCACATCTGGGGAGCTCCAGTAGATTCATTATTAAGGACTCAGAGACCACGGTGGAACTAGTTTCTCCCAGAGAAGCGGACAAAAAAACAAGGTTGCCGTGAAGTGTGCTCATTGTGCAAGTGAACGTGTGCCTTCAATAAGCTTAGGTGGAAACCGGGAAAAAAACAGGAGATAGAGAGGAATCTGGACTGAAATGAGGGGCTGTTGTGAAATGGAGGAGGTTGTATGCCGGGGCTAATCCATGAAGAAGGATAGAATAAAGATAGAAGAGAGAATGGGTGGAACTGTTGGAGGAGAGAATAGGGAAGGAAGTGGGGTCCTGCACCTGGAGAGAAGGCTTAGCCTTGAGCAGTATGAGTAACATCTGTGGGTTAGGTGTTTCTCCCTTTGGCTCAGTTAAACGCATTGTGGGGACTGATTCTCCTGTATTGACTTTGCCCCAAGCTATGTGCCTTTTAGTTGGCTCACGCATTTTTTTAATCTACAGAACAGATGCTGTGAGAGTGACTAGGGAAAAAAATCAGCAATAGTCTCACCCACATTATGAAATTACAGCAGAAAAAAATGTTTATGTGTAGAAAAATTGGGAACTAAAGTGAAATGCTTTTAAAATTTCCTTACATTCCTTTTCTTTGTTTTCCAGTTGTTATAATTTTACAATATGATGTGTACACATACACACTCACACCTTATTACCGGTAGAGAGAGGCTGCTCTGCACACACTGCTGCTGCTGCTGCTGCTAAGTCGCTTCAGCCGTGTTCAACTCTGTGCGACCCCATGGACGGCAGCCCACCAGGCTCTGCAGTCCCTGAGATTCTCCAGGCAAGAACACTGGAGTGGGTTGCCATTTCCTTCTCCAATGCATAAAGTGAAAAGTGAAAGTGAAGTCGCTCAGTCGTGCCCGACTCTTAGCGACCTCATGAACTGCAGCCTATCAGGCTCCTCCATCCATGGGATTTTCCAGGCAAGAGTACTGGAGTGGGGTGCCATTGCTAGGCCCTCTATAAATATGTGTGGATTGTGCCTTATGAAAGGCATTAGAAAACCTTTCTTGGATAAAATTGAATGAGAAAATATAAGACTGGCAGTGTTCTATTTTAAGTATTTCAGTTCTGCTATTTTAAATTTCAAATAATTTGGACTTTATGGATATAAGTGTACTTTTCTATAGTCTTTGGTAAAACGGTTTGCTTAGCAGCTTCAGCTTATACTTTTTCACTTTTGTACACAAATTTACTGAACTCAATTGTTCTGAGTGCAGATGTAGGAAAACTCTTTCATTTCACTACATAACATTTCCAGGGTAAACACTGCTAAAGAGAGAATGTTTAAGCAGTGTACAATAATGAAGTTAATATACCTTTAAGAATTTCAGAGTTAGCTGTTACCATAAGGACAAAATATTTTTTTGTTCCTGTAAAACTAGTCTTAAGCCTCAAGTAAAGTGTTAAATTCATTAAAATGTCTGCTGTGCTTAATTTCTATTAAATATTTGCCAGTGAAATAGCTATACTTGTTTTAAAACACGCTATAATTTGGACTTAATTAATTCAGACCGACCTTGACTGGCTAAGGGCTCACCATTAGAGACTGAAAGCATGTGATTAAAGGACAGTTCAGATGAAAACAGTCTGGGCTTGAATCTGAGCTCCATCGTATACATCAGCTATGTAATCTTTTCTTAGTTTAACTGTCTAGGATTCATGTTTCACATGAAACAGGAACAATAATAGTACCTGCACATGGAATGAGTTAAAATTTATGAAGCGCTTAGCACATTGCCCTATTCTTTCTAATGATGGTAGTCATTCTGGTTGCTGTTTGTATTGATTCCTGTGTTAGGTAGTAAAAGAAAACTGAATAAAAACCATAACACATCCAAAATATAGTATGTAAAGAAGTGCACTCTATAAGAACGAGTATCCTAGGAATCTCATTTTGTTCAGAGGAAAACCATTTCCATATGTAGAAAAAACAAATATGTTAAAATGTAAGTAAACAGTGATTATCTCTGGGTGGTATGGTTATGAGCGCTTTTAATTTTAACTTTTTTTTTGCATTTTTTCATATTTTCTACAAGTAATGTGTATTACTTTTGTAAGATGTTTGCAGCAAATGGTTATAATACAGATCATTCTGAATATGAAATATTTGGAGATTAAATGCAAAGTTTACAAGAGTATAAGATGAATCTTTTTATATTTGGGATGCAGTTCCTTCTAAAAAAATGAAGTACCTTCTGGATTTAATCAATGAACATGGTAATTAAGTGGGCATTTTTAGCAGATTCTACATTCTGGGATAAGATTCTTTTGCCACCCTGCAGCACACTTTTGAGATGGCTCATTGTTAGTCAGTGGGTGTTTATTCAAGACATGAAAACCAACATTTTAGCATGGAAATTGCTGGGTAAAGAAGAGTAAAATTAAAGTAAGACAAAAACCAAACAAAACTCCACCAAACCATGTACAAATTATTTCTGGAAGGTTTTTTGTCTCTTACTTTATTAACAGTAGATCATCATGAGATGATTTTAAGCTCCAGAATGTGGGTAGTGTTCTTTCACTAGAGTTCAGTATAAACATGGTTATTAATATCATTATGACTGTGTTTTGTGGTTCCTTTTCAGGCTTATGTTTTTTTATCTTGACAATTCACATTTATTGGGAACATGTGTCACAGTCTCTCTCAATAACTAGTTAAGGAGGGAAAAAGGATGAAGAATTTTTTTGGCAAGAATGCCTAGAGAAGTAGAGGATCACATACTAGTTGGAATAAGTTCAGGCAGTCTTTTCTTGTACTACTGTTCAGCAGTCCACTGGCCACATGGTCAAATTTCTTACTCCGGTTTATTAATTGTAATTGCATAAAACACAAACTTTACTTAGGTGGTCAGCCCACAGTTCACTATATAAGTAACATATGTGTATCATGATCAGTGACAATCTTTTCCCTTCTTTCAAAATCTGTTGGTGAGCCATTGCTGCTCATTGTTTTCAGTTCAAGCACACGGCAAGTAGGTAAGTTATGTTGTCTCCTTGTCTCCCTCTGGCCAACCTGTGACATTTTATATAAATGGGTTATTTAAGAGTAAATTGTCTGGCAAAGATGAAAGCGCAGTGAAGAAATAGAAAGTGATAGTGCTGCAAGTAAAGTCTGAATCGAAACTAAATGGAGTTAATAGAAAAAAATTGCTGACCATGGAAATGTTGACCTTCCAGCTCTTTAGGAGACCAGATATGTGGCCAGAGAAATGTAATGAAGGAGAATATTTTGTCGTAAATGAGAAAAGAGGCTGTGACAATAAAGGAAAAGATGTCCCAGATGCGATACCAGCAAAATACTCAGATTAAAGGAATTCTTGTAGTTATTTCACTGACATTGCAGGTGGATTCTTTACCAGCTGGGCTACCAGTTTCTGACACCAACAAATTATGATGATGTCAATGATACATTGTGAAAACAAACAACAAATGCAAACTTATTAATATATAAATATAATCATTAATATATAATTATTTATATTAATGATTATATTTAATCATTGTATTTATATTTATAATCAATCTATTTATATATTAATATGTAAATATACAAATATAATCATTTTAGGGCGTCCCCTGGTAGCTCAGCTGGTAAAGAATCTGCCTGCAATGCAGGAGACCCCACTTTGATTCCTGGGTTGTGAAGCTCTGCTGGAGAAGGGACAGGCTACCCACTCCAGTATTCTTGGAACTCTCTAGTAGCTCAGAAGATAAAGCACCTGCCTGTAGTGAAGGAGACCTGGGTTCTATCCCTGGGTCAGAAGGATCCCCTAGAAAAGGAAATGGCAGCCCACTCCAGTGTTCTTGCCTGAGAATTCCATGGACAGAGGAGCCTAGTGGGCTACAGTCCATGGGGTTGCAAAGAGTAGGGCACAACTGAGCGACTAACACACAGCACAACACATGATGCTTTATGGAGGCATGAATACTTGTTAGCTCCATCTGTAAGATTTATGAAGAAAGGCAAGCACTGTTCAAACTCCTTTTAATAATTTTACAGTTCAGTTTTAATTTTGAGATAATTGTAGATTCTCATGAAATTTCAAGAAATAATAGAGCTCTTTTGTGTCTTTCATTCATTTCATCTTGATGATATCCTTTTACATTGTGTGTATCTATGGTATAGTAGCACAACCTGAAAAATTACATTGACACAGTCTGACTTTATTCAGATTTCACCAGTATGAAATGAACTTATATATGAACTTATATATATGTGTGTGTGTGTGTGTGTGTGTGTGTGTGTGTGTGTGTTCATGTGTGTGTCTGTATGAACTTCTGTGCAATTTTATCACATGTGTATATTCGTATAATCACCAACATGGTCAAGATATTGAACAGTTTTGCCATAACAAGGATCCTACAGGCCACACTTTTATAGTCTTATCTACTTCTCCCTGACCTTTCATCAGTACCCACTGGAAACTGCTAATCATTTGGCTTCACTAATTTTGTCATTTCTAGAATGTTATTGTGTATGTATGTGTGTAGTTATTGTGTATGTGTATATATTTTTGAGGTAAACTTTATTTCACTCTGCATAATTTCCTTGAGATCCATGCATATTACTGAGTGTGTCTGTACTTTCTTTTTATTGCTGAGTAGAATTCCATAGTATTTATGTACCAGTGTTTCTTTAACCATTCTCTCACTGCAAGACATTGTTGTTGTTTGCTATTTGGCTGTTATAAATAAAGCCACTGAAAACACTTTTCTACATGATTTTGTATAAGTGTAAATTTCTGTTTTTTTTTTAAATATAAATACTTGAGTGCAGTTGCTGGATACTATGGTGGATGCATGTTTAGTTTTGAAAAACATGGTCGATCTGTTTTACAAAGTATCTGAGAAATTTTATATTCCCACCAGTAGTACATGAGAGATGATTTTTCTTAGCATCCTCTCCAGCACTGGGTGTTAGCACTATTTTTTAATTTTAGTCATCTGATTGTTATTTACTGATCTCATTGTGGTTTTAATTAGTATTTCTCTGATGGTTGGTAATACTATTTTTCATGTGTTTATTTGTTGTCTCTAAAATGTATTCAGTGGGGTGTCTCTTTCCCCTTTTTAAATTGGATTCTTTTTCAAGTGTAGAGTTTTTGATGTCCCTTACAAATTTTCTTAACAAAATTCAGTATTTTATATTTGAGTGTACTAAGTAATTATTAGTTTTACTTTTTTAATTTGGCTGTAAATTTACGACTGAAAATAAGAACGGAGTTTTGACAAAAATTTTTAAAGAAACTCTGAAAGTGAAAGTGAAGTCTCTCAGTCGTGTCCGACTCTTTGCGACCCATGGACTCTAGCCCACCAAGCTCCTCTGTCCATGGGATTCTCCAGGAAAGAATACTGGAGTGGGTTGCCATTTCCTTCTCCAGGGGATCTTCCCGACCCAGGGATCGAACCCAGGTCTCCCACATTGCAGACAGATGCTTTAACCTCTGCACCACCAGGGAACACAAACGTAAATTTCCTTGATGATAAGGATCTATTGGACAGATTTAGGTTCAGTTCAGTTCAGTTCACTTGCTCAGTCATGTCTGACTCTTTGCAACCCATGAACTGCAGCACACCAGGCCTCCCTGTCCATCACCAACTCCCGGAGTCCACCCAAGCCCATGTCCATTGAGTTGGTGATGACATCCAACCATCTCATCCTCTGTCGTCCCCATCTCCTCCTGCCCTCAATCTTTCCCAGCATCAGGGTCTTTTCCAATGAGTCAGCTCTTCCCATCAGGTGGCCAAAGTACTGGAGTTTCAGCTTCAAAATCAGTCTTATCTCTCCTTGCTATTTTTGGAACTCTGCATTCAAATGGGTATATCTTTCTTTTCCCCTTTGCTTTTCGCTTCCCTTCTTTTCACAGCTATTTGTAAGGCCTCCCCAGACAGCCATTTTGCTTTTTTGCATTTCTTTTTCTTGGAGATGGACTTGATTCTTGTCTTCTTTACAATGTCATGAACCTCTGTCCATAGTTCTTCAGGCACTCTGTCTATCAGATCTAGTCCCTTAAATTTATTTCTCACTTCCACTATATAGTCATAACGGATTTGATTTAGGTCATACCTGAATGGTCTAGTGGTTTTCTCTACTTTCTTTAATTTCAGTCTGAATTTGGCAATAAGGAGTTCATGATCTGAGCCACAGTCAGCTCTTGGCCTTGTTTTTGCTGTCTGTATAGAGCTTCTCCATCTTTGGCTGCAAAGAATATATTCAATCTGCTTTTGGTGTTGACCATTTGGTGATGTCCATGTGTAGAGTCCTCTCTTGTGTTGTTGGAAGAGGATGTTTGCTATGACCAGTGCGTTCTCTTGACAGAGCACTATTAGCCTTTGCCCTGCTTCATTCTGTACTCCAAGGCCAAATTTGCCTGTTACTCTAGGTGTTTCTTGACTTCCTACTTTTGCATTCCAGTCCCCTTTAATGAAAAGGACATCTTTTTTGGGTGTTAGTTCTAGAAAGTCTTGTTGGTCTTCATAGGACTGTTCAACTTCAGCTTCTTCAGCATTACTGGTCAGGGCATAGACTTTGATTACTGTGACATTGAATGGTTTGCCTTGGAAATGGACAGAGATCATTCTGTCTTTTTTGAGACTGCATCCAAGTACTGCATTTTGGACTCTTGTGTTGACTCTGATGTTTGCTCCATTTCTTCTAAGGGATTCCTGCCCACAGTAGTAGATATGGTCATCTCAGTTAAATTTACCCATTCCAGTCCATCTTAATTAGCTGATTCCTAGAATGTCAATGTTCATTCTTGTCATCTCCTGTTTGACCACTTCTAATTTGCCTTGATTCGTGGACTTAACATTCCAGGTTCCTATGCAGTATTGCTCTTTGCAGCATTGAACCTTGCTTCTATCACCAGTCCCATCCACAACTGGGTGTTATTTGGATTTGGTTCCATCCCTTCATTCTTTCTGGAGTTATTTCTCCACTCATCTCCAGTAGCATATTGCATACCTACCAACCTGGGGAGTTCATATTTCAGTGTCCTGTCTTTTTGCATGCTCAGTTTTATAGTCCCACACTGCTAAACAATGTGAGTACTATCTGTAGAATAATGACTGATATGTGGTTTGTTAGGAGGGATATGCAGGTTGCTGTAGAAGCTCACAGCCTTTGAGAATGTGTTGGCCCATTCAGGATCTGTATATGAATAGAAGGTAACCAGGCAGAGATAGACGGAAAGGCTACCTTTCAGGCAGAGAGAACTTTATATGCAAACAGTTAGAGGTATGAGACATTTCAGTTTAGAGGAAATAAAAAGTTCAGTATGACTGAAACCTGATGCAAGGAGGGATGGAGAGAAGCTGCAAAGAAAGGAGGATACAGGGTCAGAAAAATATCGTAACATGTGTTAAAACACATGGTCTTTATCCTGCGGTCATGGGAGAGACCTAGGTAAAACAGATTCACAGAGATCCCTTTGACCACAGTATGGAAAATGAATTGTAGGACAATACAGCTAGAATCAGAGAAGGCAATGGCACCCCACTCCAGTACTCTTGCCTGGAAAATCCCATGGATGGAGGGGCCTGGTAGGCTGCAGTCCATGGGGTCGCTAAGAGTCGGACACGACTGAGCGACTTCACTTTCACTTTTCACTTTCATGCATTGGAGAAGGAAATGGCAACCCACTCCAGTGTTCTTGCCTGGAGAATTCCGGGGACGGGGGGAGCCTGGTGGGCTGCTGTCTATGGGGTTGCACAGAGTCGGACACGACTGAAGCAACTTAGCAGCACACTAGAATATTTAATACTTTAAAGAAACGTTTTACATTCAAATGTGTTTTGGTGTGTTATGTTTAGTGGGTGATTTTTATTTGCAGAATAATTCAAATAATTATATCCTAACTTAAAGCCCCTATATCGAAATGTATAAGTGCACATAAGTTGAGCTACCCTGTTTAAAATTGGGATGCATGGTCCAGACTCTAGAGCATCATCTGATTCTCCTTTCCTATGTCATCATATCTTGACTGCATTTTTCAGATCTCAAATAGTGTCCCTTGCAGGCCAGAGTGCATAGCAGAGAGGCCCCTTATAATTTCAATCATGACATTTTAGCTTTTACTTGTTTTGTGTAAGTTTCACTGCATGATTTCATTTTTATAAAAAAAGTCTCCCTGAGAAAATATTCAAAAATCCTTACTGTAAGAGTTTTGGAAATTTAGATTGGTAAATTCTGATTTAGAGAAGAAAAATTTTAAACCCTGGGATATATTTTTAGTAAGAACTAGATGAGCAAGCAAAATTTGAGAAATTTTATTTAATCAATTTGACTTATGAAAATTATGTGAGAAGCTGATGATCTGTCCTCAGAGATATTTTTTATTTTTGAGGTTTATTTACAACATACTTAACAGTTATCTTTCAAATCTTTCAGATCTTTAAGGGATTATACTGATGAGTTTTCTCTGTCTTGTCTGTCTGAACATGTTGTGTTTAAATTTGCATTTCATTTTCTGTGGTATGAAACTCACCAATCCCCTTACATAAAATAGGAATACTGTTGTGTTTGGATTTGCAGATGTTTTCATTTTATATCAAGTCACCACTCATTTTGACATAGTGGTGTTATCTTTTATTTCCTTCACGCTCCGAGATTCTTACTCTTGATCAGACTCCTTACTCTTCAGGCCACTGGACTTCAGCTAGTAGAATGTGGTAGAAGTTACTATTTTGAAAGTGAGTATAAGTCATTTTTCAAACATTTTTAGAATCCTTGCTGATTTTAGGATTTGCCTCAGTGGTGTAATTCAATACCTAGCAAAGCATCACACATTCTTGTGTTTGCATAAGGGTCTCTAAAATTGAAAAAATAAAGGTGAAACTATCTTTCTTTCTTTTTTTTTTAAATTTTAGGTTAGAAAATAGGAGCAAAAGAATACTGCATTAACCGGAGATAAAAGACTATCTTTCTGGCTCCTAAGGAGTTAGTATGGTTTGCAAATTCAAAGATCTGCTAGGCCAATAGGTAATAAGAGCTTAGTGATAATTTTTTTTCTAGTTTAAGTTTAAATATTAAGGAAAATTTCAATCCCACAGGATTTTTTTTTTTTTTTTTTTTTGCCATGCTGAAATATAGGCACAGTGTTTGTATTTCTTTCAGTTATTCCAGAGAAGGTAGAAATCTCAATTTTTATGTTAGTTTCTTCTTTTTAAAAAGTTGACTTAAATGTTAATAAAATACTCTACTGACTGCAGAAAACATTTCTCTGGACACAGTGTATCCTTTGAAAACTTTGATCTAGAATACACATTTCTGGATTTTATCAATGTTAGTTTAATGGGTACTCATCCTTACCATGTGTTCTCTTTTTCTTTAAGAGTATTTTGATACTGTAGATAAATCTACCTGTCCTTAAATTTTATCTAAGTCCTTTTCCTGCCCACTGTCCACCTTTGCAGTCCCAACACCTGTAATATCTGCTGACTCTTTTTTTTTTTACAACAGACTGAAGCTTTTGAAGTTTAAGAACATTTTTATATCTGACCCTTATTGGTACCTTCAGTACCTTCTTACTTGACTGTGAGCTAGCCCCTTAGAATCCAGTAAAAATTTAGTGTCTTTGATCATCTAGCTATTCATTCTGGCCTGTTATTTCTGGCTCTTCTGCTGCTGCCTGGAGTTCTTAGTTCTTACTTTCTGACATCACTATCAATTGCATGCATGTAAGTCACTTACATGGACTTGGTACATGGTTTCCTCTCAGTACTGGCCACAAAGAAAATGCTGCTCCATGTGCTGGAACTGGTGGGTAGATTGCCCATCTGTCCTGATTTTCCTGGGATGGTCCTGGTTTATACGAGTCACCTGGGCACAAGTATTTATAGTACCTGTTTTACCCTGTGTTTTCATTTGGAGGAAGACTTAAATGGTCACCTCGAGTCGGTCGTTACTGGAGTTTTCATTGTTGGAAACCTGGTCCAAACCTCAGGTAGGTTTCAAATGTATAACATTTTATTATTGCTCAAATAAAACAAAACAAACTATTACACCTTTGTCTTTTCATCAAAGTTCTGCATGTATTTCACAACTAAAGCCTATGATGTGCACTGATTTTTGTTGAGTAAATGGCAACCCACTCCAGTGTTCTTGCCTGGAGAATCCCAGGGATGGCGGAGCCCAGTGGGCTGCCATCTGTGGGGTCGCACAGAGTGGGACACGACTGAAGCGACTTAGCAGCAGCAGCAGTGAAACTATAGTTGTGCTACCTTTCCCTCTTAGCAGAATCAGCTTCTGAAGATATGCTTATTTGTTGTTTACTAAAGCAGTAAAACAGCAGAAGCTCTTTACCTAAATTGTCTCAGTGGGCCTCTCACTGCGTTTCAGTTATTCATTTGTTTACATTTGATACAATAAAAAGAAGATAAGAAGGCAGAGATCATGAAAGGATAAAGCTAGAATGAATTTCTGTTTTTTCCTGTTGATAAAAATCTCTCATTCGTCTTCAATTGTTCATTCAATTATAAACCACTATCCCAGGGATTTAATTCTTCGGAAAAAATTCCACTGGGGAATACTCAGGAGCAAATTCATTTCTAATTTTGTTTCCTGCTTACATTTGACTAAGTGAAAGAGCCTAAGAGGTATGAAGAATAGTAACATATGTTTTAAGTTTTGTTGTAGTACTTCCCATTGCCCTTGGTTGACTGTTAAATGCTTTTTTTTTTTTTTTTTCCTTTCTCTGGATTTTGCTCTTGAGTTCTTTGGGACTCTCATAAGAATTTTCTATTATACCATACTCATATTTCTTTTCATGATTTCTCATTTACCTTCATTTCTCTTTTTACCTGTAATTGCCTTCCTGTGTAGTATAAGGGAGGGTGGGTATGGTATGGAAATTTCTGTTTGCAAAAGCCCACAGCAATTACTAGCATTCTTAGACAGTTGGGTTTTCATTTACTTTTTTATTTAATAAGAACACAGTCATTCCTATGCTGTGGTGCCACATGTTTTTATTCATTGGTAGCCAAATTAGTGATTATTTTTCTTATCAGTGCTCAACAGGATGTTTGATTTGCTCCACCTCCAATTTAGAAGTTAAACAAATTACAGACCTTCCAAGTTTTCATAGATGACTTATTAAAGGCATAGCTAAAAATACTTAATAACTAACTGAAAACTAATTCTCTTCAATTTGACTACTAGGATTATATTTCTGTAAAACTTCTCATATAATGCAAGAAGGAAAAAAATAACTGATTGTATATTTTTAAAAAATAGATTTAGTATTTCAATTGAAAAATAGATATTTGGATTGTAATTCTGATAGAAAATTTTTGTAAATTGTTATGGCTGTAATACTTACTATGAATAAAATACAATAAACATAAGTCTTAACTGCAAACATATTTAAAGATTTAAGGGAGGGGTTTTGATATGTTCTTCCTCCTGGAGAAGGAAATGACAACCCATTCCATTATTCTTGCCTGGGAAATCCCATGGACAGAGGAGCCTGGCGGTCTACAGTCCATGGGGACTGCACAGAGTCAGACACGACTGAGTGAGTAACACTTTGATATGTTAAGAAACATTTCAATATATTGAACAACCATTTTATTTGAAAGTGTAGGGTACTTTTTACTGGCGTACAGATGGTAGGTTTGGAATTAAAAACTCTAGAAGTCTTCATCAACATTTGACTAAATAACTCCTTTTTAGCATAGTTTATACTTAGGGTTTTCTTTAATCAGATGTATTAGTTAATAGTGCATTCTATTTTATATGTATGGGCTTCCCTTGTGGCTTAGCTGGTAAAGAATCCGCCTGCAGTGTGGGAGAACTGGGTTCGATCCCTGGGTTGGGAAGATCCCCTGGAGAAGGGAAAGGCTACCCACTCCAGTATTCTGGCCTGGAGGATTCCATGGACTATACAGTCCATGGGTTCACAAAATGAATTAGTTGGATATATATTTAGAAATAATATAGCTTAATTTGATATTTTCATCCTAATACTGCTGTAGTGACTTTTGATTATTACTGTTCATCACAGCCTTTTTTTTTAACCAAAGCATATGTGTTTGTTTGAAATCTATAATAGATGGCCTCTGTTGAGAGCCTTGTCTTAACGTGTGTGTGTGTGTGTGTGTGAGAGAGCTGCTCAGTCATGTCCAACTGTGCAACCCCATGGACTGTAGTCTGCCAGGCTCCTCTGCCCATGGAATTCTCCAGGCAAGAATACTGGAGTGGGTTGCCATTCTCTTTTCCAGAGGATCTTACCCAGGGATTTGAACCTGGGTCTCCTGCACTGTAGGCAGATTCTTTACCATCTGAGCCACCTGGAAAGCCCATGTCTATGGGTGGGGCAAAAAGTTCATTTGGATTTTTCCATACTATCTTATGGAAAAATCCGAATGAACTTTTTTGGTCAGACTAATATTTTTTGTCGTGTTTGGGTTATTGACATAATCAAATTTCTATTGGTACTGTATTTCTGACAAAGGAAGATTTCAAGAATTTTGAATAAACT
>SJYT01002659.1:0-12661 GCA_006410635.1 Cephalophus harveyi | reverse complement strand
GTGGTCATGTATGGATGTGAGATTTGGACTGTGAAGAAGGCTGAATGCCAAAGAATTGATGCTTTTGAACTGTGGTGTTGGAGAAGACTCTTGAGAGTCCCTTGGACTGCAAGGAGTTCCAACCAGTCCATTCTGAAGATCAGCCCTGGTATTTCTTTGGAAGGAATGATGCTGAAGCTGAAACTCCAGTATTTTGACCACCTCACGTGAAGAGTTGACTCATTGGAAAAGATTCTGATGCTGGGAAGGATTGGGGGCAGGAGGAGAAGGGGATGACAGAGGATGAGATGGCTTGATGGTATCACGGACTAGATGAACGTGAGCCTGAATGAACTCTGGGAGTTGGTGATGAACAGGGAGGCCTGGCGTACTGCAATTCATGGGGTCGCAAAGAGTCGGACATGACTGAGCGACTGGAATGAACTGAACTGAACTGAAGTTAAGATGAGGTCTTTAGAGTGGACTCAAATACAACATGAGTGATGTCCTTATCAAAAAGGGAAATGTGGACATAGAGACAGATGGGAATACACAGAAGATGATGTGAAGGGACACAAGGAGAATGCCATTTTAAAGCCAAGGAATGCCTGATGCTAGCAGAAGCAAGGAGAGAAGCACAGAACCAATTCTTCTTCTTGTCCTTCAGGCACCTTGATTTCAGATTTCTAGTTTCAGAACTGAGATAATAAATGTTTGTCATTTAAGCCACCCAGTGTACATTACTTTGTTCCAGCAGTCCCAGGAAATGAATACAAATGGTAAAAAGGACTTTGAATTTGTTAAGATAATGATTTTTAGATGGAGAGTTTGCCCTGAGTTTGTTGTTTAGTCGCTATTGCATCCAATTCTTTGTGACCCCATGGACTATAGCCCACCAGGCTCCTCTGTTCATGGGGTTTCCCAAGAAAGAATACTAGAGTGGGTTGCCATTTCTTTCTCCAGTGGTTCTTTCTGACGCAGGGCTTGGACCTGCATCTCCAGCATTGGGAGGCAGTTTCTTTAGCACTGAACTACCAAGGAAGCCCCTGCCTTGAGTTATCTGACTCTAAATTGAATCACAAAAGGGAGGGATATGAAGATTTGACTGTAAAAGGAAGAGATAAGACAATGGAAGCTATTTGAAGGATTTGAAGATGCTATGCTACTGACTTTGGAGACAGAGAAAGGGGTAAAAATGAAAAAATACAGGAGGCCACTAGAATCTGAACAAAGTAAGAATTTTTCCTCAAAGACCTCAGAAGCAACCAGCTTTCTGACTTTAAATCAATGAAACTAATTTTATACTTCTGACTTCTAAACCTGTAAGAGAAAAGAAATTGTTTTAAGCCACCGAGTTTGTGGTCATTTATTACAGCATCAGAAAGAATCTGATACACCACTGAAGGCTACGGCCCATAGGACTGCAAAGAGCTGGACATGACGGAAGCAACTGAGTGAGCGAGCGATCACCTCCCATAGTTACAAAGCTTTTTCCTTGTGTTGAGAATTTTAAGATCTACTCTCTTATCAACTTTCAAATATACACTGCAGTACTGTTAGCTACAGTTACTATGCTGTACCTTACATCTCCAGACCTTGTTTATTTTATAAGGGGAAATTTGTGCCTTTTGACTTCCTTCACCCAATTCTCCCACCGTGTCCCCTCCCCACCACCTCCCAGCCTCTGGCAATCAGTAGAAACTGTTTCTATGAGGGGTTTGGTTTTTGTTTTTAGATTCTAAATATAAGTGAGATCATGGAGTATTTGTCTTTCTCTGTCTGATGTATTTCACTTAGCAGAATGCTTTCAAGATTCTTCTGTGTTGTTGCACATGGCAGGATTTCCTTGTTTTTTAATGGATGAATTGTAACCCATTGTATCTACCCATACTTTTTCTTTTTTTTTTTCTTTTCTTTCAGCATTGTTAGAACCTTATTTATGGTGAGTATTCTTTTTTCCTCTCAGTTTTAGTGAGATATAACTGACATATAGCACTGTATAAGTTTCAAATCATAATGATTTGATGTAAATATACTATGAGATTATCACAAAATTTAATTAACTTTAGTTATCATCTCATATAAATACAAATTTTTTTTCCTTGTGATGAGAACACTTAGAACACTCTCTTAACAGTTTTCATATTAAAATGCAGCAATGTGATATTCAGATTTATAGCTGCTGAGAGATTGAACATACAGACAATGGACCATATATAAAAAAAGAACTCTGGCCCACCAGCTGCAAGAACTTGCCGAGGAAATCAACCCTCTTGTCAATAATAAACAGTCCAGCCAGGAAGGCAGGCTTTTATCAGTCAGTCTTGTAGAAGATAGAGTGTTCACTTTGGTAACAATATCGGAAGCTGAACAATCGCTTCTGTAACAATAGGCCCCAAATGTGTAAGGCTTGATTAATAACTGACAACCTCCCTACTTTTTTGCCCCACTTCCAAGTTAAGGCCAACCAAAAAAAGCCAAATATCTACCCTACCAATTATGGTGCTCTTGATTAGTCTGCCAGCAGATTCACCACACCAGCATTCTCCAATCAGGGCCTATGTGGAGCTTCTCTTTTTCTAAAGCTTTCCCACTCCTCTGCCTGCCTTTGTGTCTCTGCCAAATGCAAGTAACAGTGGCTGACCCTTTTGCAATCGAAAGCGCTGAATAAAGACGCTTTGCTTTCCTCATGTGGCTGCTCTTGTTTCATTCCATAGTGCACAAATGTAGCTTCTTGAATGGAAAACAAAAAACCAACAATCAAGTCCATAAAGGTATAGGACATCACTTGAGTACAAGTGTCATAGATTAACTGACCAGGGACCACTTCATCATCCATGACCAAACTTCCAGAATGCAGCTAGATATTCACTCTGATACTCAGTGGTGATCACATTCTCTCCTAGCTCCCATGGGTGAAGTGACGGTTAAGAGTCCTGAGGGAAGTGTAGGTGGACGTGTCAAGGGATGGGTCCTTCCTTTGCTTAGAAGGGAGTCTGGGGTGCTTTCAGAGCCAGGGCTATGGGGAATGAACTTTATCCTGAAGCCATGTCATTAATTTTGGCTTCTTCTTGGGGTGGAGGTTCTATCTATTCCCTGGGGTCATTATGAGCTGAGTTGGGTCTCCCAAGATATCTGCTCTGCAACTAGAGATATAAACCTGGGACATGAGCTCATCAATTTTGTAAGAAGCAGAAGAACATCTTGGATGGTTAGTTCTACAAGTTTTTATTTGGAGCCATGGAGTTGGAGGAGAGTCTGTGAAGGGATTTCTCAGGTCACCACTTGCTCACGCATTGCCCTGAGGACTGAATCTTTGCATATTGCTTGGGTTTAACCCGTTTCTGTTGAGATTTATAGGTCAGAGTGAAAGATGAACTCTGGGGAAAGGAACAGGGTTGGTAGGTGCTGAAGCAGGTGAGGGAAGACCTGACAGATAAGGGACTGAACGTGACCGAGAAATGTGAAGTTAGTTTCACTTCAGGCTTCAGATTATAGTGTCAGGCTGGACACAGAGATACTTCCTTGCTGTCAAGTGACAAATGTTATCAGCATCAGAGACCAAAATATGATAATCCCAGTTTTCCTGGGGAAAATTTTCATCACCGATCATCTGTTCTGCAGCCTCTGGACTGAGGCAAAGTGGGCAGGCAGGTCTGCTGTGCCTCTGCCACGCGTGTGCCTGGCTCACTGCAGTGCTCCTGCCTGTGCTGATCTTGGAATCTACCGACCCGAGCTGTCCCCGGGCTCCCTTGCTGGCTGTGCGTCGTTGTTCAGTCACCTCCCACTCTTTGTGACCCCACGGACTGTAGCCTGCCAGGCTTCTCTGTCCATAGGGTGTGTCAGGCTGGACACAGAGATACTTCCTTGCTGTCAAGTGACAAATGTTATCAGCATCAGAGACCAAAATATGATAATCCCAGTTTTCCTGGGGAAAATTTTCATCACCGATCATCTGTTCTGCAGCCTCTGGACTGAGGCAAAGTGGGCAGGCAGGTCTGCTGTGCCTCTGCCACGCGTGTGCCTGGCTCACTGCAGTGCTCCTGCCTGTGCTGATCTTGGAATCTACCGACCCGAGCTGTCCCCGGGCTCCCTTGCTGGCTGTGCGTCGTTGTTCAGTCACCTCCCACTCTTTGTGACCCCACGGACTGTAGCCTGCCAGGCTTCTCTGTCCATAGGGATTCTCCAGGCAAGAACACTGGAGTGGGTTGCCATGCCCTCATCCAGGAGATCTTCCTGACCCAGGGTTCAAACCCAGGTCTCCTGCATTGCAGGCAAATTCTTTATCATGTGAGCCACCAGGGGCTGGCATGGTTGTGTAATTCACTATGTCCTGAGATTTCTCTCCCCACTGCCACAATTTTCTGACTCTAGAAATATAACAAAGACTAAATCTCCTTTCTACCCTGAAAACCTCTCCAAAAAGGTATAAGAGAAAGAAAACAGCTTTATTTTTGAATAAACATTAAATCAGAATGTGATGTGCATTAGAGGTGGTCTGCTAAGTGAGTGCAAAGACATGAGAATATCACTCGTTTCTACATCCAGGCAAGAATAATCCATTATATTCATGCTCTCAGGATAAACAGTAGCCAGTGCTGAAATAAGAGACTTGACAGCATGATTTGGCACACAGAGTTCATTCTAGATTCACCTGGTAATTGGAGTGACTGTGTTGGTTAAATGGCTTTATTCAAAGGAAAGTAAACTTCTCTCATTCAACAAGAGAGAATTCTGCAACTTGGAGCAAGGTGCCTGCTGAAGTTAGGGTCCTGCTCTCCTACAGAGCTGGGGAACTAGGGGCTCTAACTTCCTGGATGATTGCAATGAAAAGAAATGGATCTCAAGGCTTTTTAAATTAATTTATTTATTATAATTGGAGGCTCAAGTGTTTGAGAAAGACGCTACTGGGTCTGAAAGCTGGCTAAAAGATTATTTCACTTTTAAAATGTTTGTGTACATTTCAGAATCAAATAACTTACAAATTTCTCTAAAATAAATGCTCTAAGAAAATGGGGGAGGGAAAACTAAAGCCTTATATTTTTAATAGCATGTATTCTTACATCTGTTATACACTTTTACTTCTCCTACTGTCTATTGAAAACTCCAATACTCTCATAGTCTTATAGCTTTTACCTATAGCTATTTACCTAAACCTATNAGGGAAAACTAAAGCCTTATATTTTTAATAGCATGTATTCTTACATCTGTTATACACTTTTACTTCTCCTACTGTCTATTGAAAACTCCAATACTCTCATAGTCTTATAGCTTTTACCTATAGCTATTTACCTAAACCTATAGCTATTTACCATAAAATCCCTTCTGTCTCTCCCTTTGCATTATTTAGGCCCCTTTCTCTGGGGGCGTACCTACTAGTTTTCAAGAGAAATAAGGATCCAATCTTGTTTGGTAACCATTGAGGACAAATGAGAGGAAAAGGATTTCACTGCACAGGGAAAGGACAGGGATAAGACAGAGAGCTGGGCACTGTCCTCTAGAAGAAACAGGAGACAGTTTACGTATGTGATGGAGATGCCAGGTAAGTTGCTTCGTTTTGATGTTTACTCATTTATTTTTCCCTCAGGGTCAAGGCCATGGATATCTGGAACCACACCTCGCTATCAGACTTCATCCTTTTGGGTCTGTTCAGCTACTCACCATATGACTTCTTCCTATTTTCCCTTGTCCTTCTGGCCTCTGCTACAGCCCTGGCCAGCAACATCCTCTTCCTCCTGCTCACGCAGGCTGACAGGCGCCTGCACACTCCCATGTACTTTTTTCTCAGCCAGCTCTCCATCATGGACCTGACCATGCTGGGCACAGTGGTGCCCAAGATGGCAGCCAACTTCCTCTCAGGGAGTAAGTTCATCTCTCGGGGTGGCTGTGCCACTCAGATCTTCTTAGTGGTCACGGTGGGAGGAGCTGAGTGCTTCCTCCTGGCAGTCATGGCCTATGACAGGTATGTGGCTGTGTGCCACCCCCTGCGGTACCCCGTGCTCATGAACTGGAAGGCCTGCTGCCTGATGTCCTGGGCATCCTGGATGGGTGGAGTGGCTGACAGTGTCATTGATGTAGGGATGGTCTTCAGCTTCCCCTACTGTGGCTCTCGCCAGGTGGACCACTTCTTCTGTGAGGTGCCTGCCGTGCTGCGTCTCTCTTGTGCAGACACATCCTTCTTTGAGGACCTCATCTACGCTTGCTGCGTGATCATGCTGCTGCTGCCCCTGGGGGTCGTTGTGGCTTCCTATGCCCGGATCCTCATGGCTGTCATTAACATGCCCTCCACTGAGGGCAAACAGAAGGCTCTGTCCACTTGCTCCTCCCACCTGGCTGTGGTGGGTCTTTACTATGGGGGAGCCATATTTAGCTACATGCGGAGAGCCTCTGCTAGGACGCCAGCGGGGGACCGAGCCACCTCCATCTTCTATACCATCCTCACCCCAATGCTCAACCCACTCATTTACAGCCTGAGGAACAAGGAGGTAATGAGGGCCTTGAAGAAGATGCAGAAGATGCAGGGGAGATAGAGAGTATAGACATGCCCACCCTTCTGGGGCTTCCTCTCTTGTTCTTCTCCTTCCTCTATAAGCTCAGATTCTTTTGTGGCCTGTTTTCCTCCTCTGAACAAAGTGAACCCTCTACCTGGCTGGGGTGAAGCTATGAGCTGGGCAATCTGAAAGCATTGAATGGAAGATGTCAAGGAAACGGATAGTAGTAATTAGTTTTACAATGAATCTTTCCTCCATGAGCCCCTCTATTTTCATCTTATGAAGACCCATAGATATATATTACTTCCCATTGCCCCAGAATTGCTAGGGACAGTCTTTCTTCTGAACTCATATTAAAAGTGAGGAAGGAGAACCAGTTCAAAATTCATTGCTCACTGAAAAGTAATGCAAAGGTCAGAGATGGAGTCTGACTTGTAGGAACTATGTGACCTTGGACAAGGTTACTCCATTCTCTGGGCTTCACATTATCATCTGCACCAATAAAGTAAGCCCGACGTGTCTCTTTTGTTATTAAACAATGGAAAGAGACTCGTGCCTTCTTGAAATTATACATTAACTATAAGAATCATTGTGTAAAGACTAGAACTTCTTCATAGTCTTCCTCTAAGACTAACACCATGAAAGGTAAAGAGATTACAAGTGTGTCATTCCATTTGGCGGGGTGGGCAGGTTGATTCTTTATCATCAACACCAAGGTTATGATCTCAGAGAGGTGGCAATTAGCAATTCTGAAGCAGGACCTGAGTTCCCTGCCCAGGAATTGAACCTAAGTAGTCTAGATAAAAACCAGAAATCTTAGCTGCTAATCCACCAGGGTAGAGAGGCTAGAAGTAAAGTTGCTCTGGATTTAGCCCCATTTGAAAGCAAGAATGTTTTACGGAGGCAAAAACTGTAAAAACAAGTACAAAGTGTATTATAATTAGCACAACACAACATGTGGAAGAGCACAGAGAGAAGCAGTTTATTTATTTAAGACAGAGGCAAGGCAGAAATACACACCTGGAGAGAAAGGGTATGGGCATCTTCCCTAATGAGGAGGAGCTCAGTAAAGAGGTGGCTAATCATTTATCTAGGAACAGATCTTCTGGGTCTTTGTTCTCCTCTGGTCAAATATCTCACTTCTTTTTTTCCACATCTGAACTTCCTTAGGACCCTCCCTGATATTCATGCGCATCTTTTTGCTAAGCTGGATTCCAGTGCAAAGGCTAAAAGGACTATGACAACACATATTATGGGATGGTGCCTCTCTCCGTAGGAGTCATTTTGCACATGTGTAGTTGAGGAGACTCCTTGACCTCAGGAATGAGAGATGTGGTCCTCTTATCTCTTTACTCCAGCACAATTCAGATCCTGCCATTAACTTTGTGCTTGGAGTGTCTAAGAAAAATAAAATTCCAGTTTGACAAACTCCCGCAGCTCAACCCCTGGGCCCATCTATCTCCTAACTCAGTTGGGAAAGAGATGAGGTGTGAGGATAAAACCCTGGAAGAAACTGGCTTCTATCAGGTTTTTAGTTCAAGAGCTCTGGAGGGATTTGGGCAATAATCTCTTGAGTCATGTCTTCTATAAACATCTCTCTGAACACACTGGACCAAAAATCTCTTCAATCATACTGCTTCCAAGAGACCTGCACTCATATCCTTACAGCCTGTGGGGTTTTGGCAACCAAGTGGGTGGAATGCACACACAGTGGTGAAGGAAAGAGCATAGCCCAGCCCTGGGAGAGGTGAGGGTCTGGCTACTGACACAAAATGTTCTAGGCAGAAGGGATGACTGAGCAAAGGCTGAGGACAGTGTTCTAGACCAAAGCGAACCAGGGATAGGCTGGGGCAGAGCTGGCTAGAAGACAGGATCCACATCTCGTAAAGTTTGATAGGCTATGTGAAGAGATAGGGTTTTGAGTAATGAGGAGTTATGATCTGCCCTCTCAGTTAGAAAAAAGAGAACCAACTTTGTGCTCTGTATGATCCACCCAAAAATCCTACAGTAATTCAAGTGAGAAATGATGACACTTGGATCACGATGGGAAAAAATGCAGACTGTAGCAGAAGTGAGCAGGTTCTGGGTACTTTTTTTTTTTCATCTGTTTTTAAAAAATTGAAGTATAGTTAATTTACAATGTTGTGTTAGTTTCATGTATACAGCAACATGACTCAGAAAAGTATATCTATCTAAATATCTTTCTCTCTATGTATACATTCTTTGATTCTCCAGGCAAGAATACTGGAGTGGGTTACCATTTCCTTCTCCAGGGAATCTTCCCGACCCAGGGATTGAACCTGGGTTTCCCGCATTGGAGGCAGAAGCTTTAACCTCTGAGCCACCAGGGAAGCCCTTGAATATAGTTAGTTGGGTACATTTTGAAGGTCAAGCCAAGAGAGCTTTCTAGCTTACAGTAGAACTCTAAGAATGGCTGATGGGATTTCTGTCTTTGTGGAAGAGAACTGATGACCAGAACAATAGGAGTGGTGTGAATTTTGGTGCTTTCCTTTCCCTATTTTATTTCCTTCTTCTTTTTCAATTAGAAGTCAGAACCCCATTATATCTATCTTTGATTTTCTTGCAATTCAAATATGATATACTTAAAATTTAGAGGTTTTTTTTGGAAAGTGTTTTTCATATTTCATTTTTTAGAGATATAAATGGCATTAGCACATTATCTTAGTTTCAGGTGTACAACATAGCAATCTGATATTTGTGTTTATTGCAAAATAATCACCACAATGATCATAGCTAACATAGGACACTATGTAATTACGAAAATTTTTCCCCTGATAAGAACTTTAAGATCTACTCTCTTAACAACTTTCAACTATGCAATATGGTATAATATAATTAACTATAGTCAATGTTAACCATGCTGTACCTTACATCCCAGGACATATTTATTTTATAGTTGAAAGACTGTATGTTTTGACCCTCTTCATCCATTTTTCCAGCCCTTCAACTTTCACCTCTGGCAACCACCAATCTATACACTGTATCTATGAATTTGATCTTGCTCTTTTTTAGATTCCACATATAAGTGAGATAATAAAGTATTTGTCACTCACTGTCTGACTCATTTCATTTATCATAATGTCCTCAAGGTCCATCCGTGTTCTCATACATGACAAGATTTTCTCTTTTTTATAGCAGAATAACATTCAATTGTGTGTGTACACATTTCACATTTTCTTTATCCATTTATCCAATAATGAGACAGGGATCAAGATCATCCCCATGGAAAAGAAATGCAAAAAAGCAAAATGGCTGTCTGGGAAGGCCTTACAAATAGCAGTGAAAAGAAGAGAAGCGCAAAGGAAGGGAGAAAAGGAAAGATATACGCATTTGAATGCAGAGTTCCAAAGAATAGCAACAAGAGATAAGAAAGCCTTCTTCAGGGATCAATGCAAAGAAATAGAGGAAAAGAACAGAATGGGAAAGACTAAAGGAATCTTCAGGAAATTAGAGATAGCAAAGGAATATTTCATGCAAAGATGGGCTCGATAAAGGACAGAAATGGTCTGGACCTAACAGAAGCAGAAGATATTAAGAAGAGGTGGCAAGAATACACGGAAAAACTATACAAAAAAGATCTTCATGACCCGGATAATCACGATGGTGTGATCACTCATCTAGAGCCAGACGTCCTGGAATGTGAAGTCAAATGGGCCTTAGAAAGCATCACTACGAACAGAGCTAGTGGAGGTGATGGAATTCCAGTTGAGCTGTTTCAAATCCTGAAAGATGATGCTGTGAAAGTGCTGCACTCAATATGTCAGCAAATTTGGAAAACAGCAGTGACCATAGGAGTGGAAAGGTCAGTTTTCATTCCAATCCCAAAGAAAGGCAATGCCAAAGAATGCTCCAACTACCGCACAATTGCACTCATCTCACACGCTAGTAAAGTAATGCTCAAAATTCTCTAAGCCAGGCTTCAACAATACGTGAACCCTGAACTTCCTGATGTTCAAGCCAGTTTTAGAAAAGGCAGAGGAACCAGATATCAAATTCGTCAAGGCTGTATATTGTCACCCTGCTTATTTAACTTATATGCAGAGTACATCATGAGAAACGCTGGCCTGGAAGAAACACAAGCTGGAATCAAGATTGCCGGGAGAAATATCAATAACCTCAGATATGCAGATGACACCACCCTTATGGCAGAAAGTGAAGAGGAGCTAAAAGGCCTCTTGATGAAAGTGAAAGAGGAGAGTGAAAAAGTTGGCTTAAAGCTCAACATTCAGAAAACGAAGATCATGGCATCTGGTCCCATCACTTCATGGGAAATAGATGGGGAAACAGTGGAAACAGTGCCAGACTTTATTTTTTTGGGCTCCAAAATCACTGCTGATGGTGACTGCAGCCATGAAATTAGAAGACGCTTACTCCTTGGAAGAAAAGTTATGTCCAACCTAGATAGCATTTTCAAAAGCAGAGACATTACTTTGCCGACTAAGGTCCGTCTAGTCAAGGCTATGGTTTTTCCTGTGGTCATGTATGGATGTGAGAGTTGGACTGTGAAGAAGGCTGAGCACCAAAGAATTGATGCTTTTGAACTGTGCTGTTGGAGAAGACTCTTGAGAGTCCCTTGGACTGCAAGGAGATCCAACCCGTCCATTCTGAAGGAGATCAGCCCTGGGATTTCTTTGGAAGGAATGATGCTGAAGCTGAAACTCCAGTATTTTGGCCACCTCATGCAAAGAGTTGACTCATTGGAAAAGACTCTGATGCTGGGAGGGATTGGGGACAGGAGGAGAAGAGGATGACAGAGGATGAGACGTCTGGATGGCATCACTGACTCGATGGACGTGAGTCTGAGTGAACTCCGGGATTGGTGATGGACAGGGAGGCCTGGCGTGCTGCAATTCATGGGGTCGCAAAGAGTCGGGCACGACTGAGCAACTGAACGGAACTGAACTGATGGTACTGACTTTGGAGACAGAGAAAGGGGTAAAAATTAAAAAATACAGGAGGCCACTAGAATCTGAACAAAGTAAGAATTTTTCCTCAAAGACCTCAGAAGCAACCAGCTTTCTGACTTTAAATCAATGAAACTAATTTTATACTTCTGACTTCTAAACTGTAAGAGAAAAGAAATTGGTTTAAGCCACCAAGTTTGTGGTCATTTATTACAGCATCAGAAAGAATCTGATACACCACTGAAGGCTACGGCCCATAGGACTGCAAAGAGCTGGACATGACGGAAACAACTGAGTGAGCGAGCGATCACCTCCCATAGTTACTAAGTTTTTTCCTTGTGTTGAGATTAAGATCTACTCTCTTAACAACTTCAAATATACACTGCAGTACTGTTAGCTACAGTTACTATGCTGTACCTTACATCTCAAGACCTATTTTATCTTATAAGGGGAAATTTGTGCCTCTAGACTTCCTTCACCCAATTCTCCCACCGAGTCCCCTCCCCACCACCTCCCAGCCTCTGGCAATCAGTAGAAACTGTTTCTATGAGGGGTTTTGTTTTTGTTTTTAGATTCTACATATAGGTGAGATCATGGAGTTTTTGTCTGTCTGATTTATTTCACTTAGCAAAATGCTTTCAAGATTCTTCTGTATTGTTGCACATGGCAGGATTTCCTTATTTTTTAATGGATAAATTATAACCCATTGTATATACCCACACTTTTTACTTTTTTTTTCTTTTCTTTCAGCATTGTTAGAACTTTATGGTGAGTATTCTTTTTTCCTCCCAGTTTTAGTGAGACATAACTGACATATTGCACTGTATAAGTTTCAAGTGTACAACATAATGATTTGATGTAAATATACTATGAGATTATCACAAAATTTAATTAACTTTAGTTATCATCTCATATAAATACAAAATTTTTTTCCTTGTGATGAGAACTCTTAGAACTCTCTCTTAACAGTTTTCATATTAAAATGCAGCAATGTGATATTCACATTTATAGCTGCTGAGAGACTGAACATACAGACAATGGACCATATATAAAAAAAGAACTCTGACCCACCAACTGCAAGAACTTGCCAAGGAAATCAACCCTCTTGTCTATAATAAACAGTCCAGGCAGGAAGGCAGGGTTTTATCAGTCAGTCTTGTAGAAGATAGAGTGTTCACTTTGGTAACAATATAGGAAGCTTAACAATCGCCTCTGTAACAATAGGCCCCAAATGTCTAAGGCTTGATTAACTGACAACTTCCCTAA
>SJYT01002653.1:0-10598 GCA_006410635.1 Cephalophus harveyi | reverse complement strand
AACAGTGGCCACAGGACTGGAAAAGGTCTTATTCCAATCCCAAAGAAGAGCAATGCCAAAGAATGTAAAAACTATCACACAATTGCACTCTTCTCACATACTAGCAAGGTAATGCTCAGAATCCTTCAAGCTAGGTTTCAGCAGTATGTGAACTGAGAATTTCCAGATGTACAAGCTGGATTTAGAAAAGGCAAACTCAAATTAGAAAAGGCAAACTCAATTTAGAAAATTCAGAGGAACCAGAGATCAAATTGCCAACATCTGTTGGATCATAGAAAGAGCAAGTGAGTTCCAGAAAAATATCTACTTCTGCTTCATTGACTACACTAAATACATTGTGTGGATCACAACACACTGTGGAAAATTCTTAAAAAGATGAGAATTTCAGACCAACTTACATGCCTCCTGAAAAATATGCATGCATGTCAAGAAGCAACAGTTAGAACCGGACATGGAACAATGGACTAGTTCCAAATTGGGAAAGGAGTACGTCAAGGCTGTATATTGTCACCCTGCTTATTTACCTTCTATTCAGAGTATGTCATATGAAATGCTGGGCTGGATGAAGCACAAGCCAGAATCAAGATTTCCAGGAGACATATTAATAACCTCAGATATGCAGGTGACACCACCCTTCTTGCAGAAAGTGAAGAGGAACTAAAGAGCCTCTTGATGAAAGTGAAAGAGGAAAGGAAAAAAGCTGGCTTAAAACTCAACATTCAAAACACTAAGATCATAGCACGTGCTCCCATCACTTCATGTCAAATAGATAGAGAAACAATGGAAATTTTGACAGACTTTATTTTCTTGGGCTCCAAAATTACTGTAGATTGTGACTGCGGCCATAAAATTATAAGGTGCTTGCTCCTTGGAAGAAAAGTTATGACAAACCTAGAAAGCAAATTAAAAAGCAGAGACATCTATTTGCCAAAAAAGGTTCTTATACGCAACGCTATGGTTTACCAGTAGTCATATACAGATGCGAGAGCTGGACCGTAAAGAAGGCTGAACACTGAAGAACTGATGCTTTTGAACTGCGGTACCAAAGAAGACTCTCGAGAGTCCTTTAGTCAGCAAGGAGATCAAACCTGTCAATCCTAAAGGAAATCAACCCTGGATATTCATTGGAAGGACTGATGCTGACGCTCCAGTACTTTGGCCACCTGATGTGAAGAGCCGATTCTTTGGAAAAGATCCTGATGCTGGGAAAGGTTGCAGGCAGACGGAGAAGGGGATGACAGAGGATGAGATGGTTGAATGGCATCATATACTTAATGGACTTGAGTTTTAGCAAACCCTGGAAGATAGTGAAAGACATGGAAGCCTGGCATAGTGCAATCCATGAGGATGCAAAGAGTTGGACGTACCTGAGCAACAACAACAATCTTAAGCAGAGCTCTGAGAGGGAATGTGCCAGTAGACAACAGATATATGTTCAGACTTGGACTGTTAATAGACGGCATTGTGATAAGACTAACTACTCATGACCTTTTGTAGTCCATACATTTTGCCCAGTGATTTTTATATCTTACATAAACAAGGAGTTACTGTAAATTCACATTTTCCCACCTATTTTTATCTGTTAGTTTCATTACATGGAAGAAGTTCTAGACTATAAAATGGCAGATTGCTTTTCTTCTTGAGATATCGCAATACTTGGCTGAGGAACTTGACAGTTTTATAATTCTGAATGTGGGACTCTTTAAGTTGACAAAACCAGTTTAAACTACTTTAATGTCAGATATAGTAGTACATACCACTGAGAATTCAGAAATGTCTAGATACAGGTTTCTATCTATGTCATCAGGATTCTTTCATTTATTCTGTCCTCTGTGTGGTCCCTTAAGGAGATTCCTCACATGGTACAAAGATCAGTGTCAGAAACTCTAGACTTAGTATAAATAGGAAGTATCTTTTCTCCCCTTGAGTTGTGTAAATTTATGAAAGCCAAACACTACTGAGAGTAGCTGTGTTTGTCCAACTCTTTCATCCTTCATTCTAAACCAGTTATTTGATCAGAGGAAGGTGGTAGAATAATTGATTTTGCAACTTGGGTTACATTCCCATATCAAGTTGTAGGGTTTGGGGACAGCCGTGGTCAGCAGTGTTGACAGTCGGGGAGGAGTGTTTCCTTAAAGCAATCCTGGGCCTACATACCTTACCTAGAAATGCAAAATTGTGTTTTCTTTCTCTTTCTTATTTCCTTTGCAATGTCCCCCTGATCACGACTTATTTCCAAGGTTATAGGATTTAGATATATGAATAAAAATGATCAATTTAGATAAATAATAACTTGAACTTCAATTATAAGCAATAGAGACATTGATTACTTTTAATAAGAATCACCTTATATTTTCCTTTCAGATGACTTGTTTAAGCACAGCTTTATAAAAATTCCAGAAAAAACTAACATCCTTAACTTAGCTTAAAATAAATGTTTTCTAAGGAAACTTTCTGTAAAACTGCAATAGCCACACTGTCCTAACAAAGACATTTGCAAGACTTAAAGGGCAGTGGAGAAGCTGAATTTTTCTACTGTTATCTTTGTACACTTTTTCCTTTGAGGAGAATGATATTCAAAATGGAAATATAGTCACCTGGTCCCTGTCATCTGCATTTCAGTCTTTTCTTTCTGTTGTACTTACCAAGCAACATTCATTAAAGTCTTAATTATTGACATGTAGATTCAAAATGCATCTCTAAAATATCTGAATGTTTGCTTCTAAGTTCTCACACTTTCTAAAATTTTAGAGGAAAAATTAAAATAATTATATCTAAATTTAGTAATTTTAGATGAATAATTTTTAATGTAACATTGTCTAAAGAGTCTCTCTTACCTGGTACTTCTATTTTCTAATATTAAAGTTATTTCTGATTATTACACATCATTTATAAAGTTATAAAGATATGAGAAGACAAAAAAATTATTATACCATCTAGATATGATATCTGATATTTTGATAGTTTTTCTTCTAATAACCATGGAAATTAAGTAGCTAAAACCACATGGTAAACTTTTTAAATTTTGCCTTTTTTGACAAACATGTGATAAGCTTTCCCTCATGTAATTAATAGGCTTCTCTGGTGGCTCAGCTGATAAAGAATCTGCCTGCAATGAGGAAGAACTGGGTTCGATCCCTGGATTGGGAAGATCCCCTGGAGAAAGGAAAGCCTACACACTCCAGTATCCTGGCCTGGAGAATTCTAAAGGGTCGCAAAGAGTCGGACACGACTGAGCAGACTTTTTCTTTCTTTCTTCTGGTGTCTCTGCGGTAAAGAATCTGCCTGAAATGCAGGAGCCACAGGAGACAGGGTTTCCATCCCTGGATCTCTGGGTCAGAAAGATCCCATGGAAGAAGGCATGGCAAGCCACTTCACTATTTTTGCCTGGAGAATACCAGGGACAGAGAAGGCTGGTGTGTTAAAGTCCATAGGATCGCAAAGGGTCGGACATGACTAAAGTGACTTAGCACACACACATGTAACTAATAATCTTTGTTTCAATGGTTTCTATTCACCATAAGAGCATATAATATTTTCCCTTTGCTTAAATACATATGTTCATGACTGTTTCTGCACTCTATTTTTTTCCATTGATTTATTAGTGTATTCTTGCCTGTCAAGGTTTACATTAAGTCGTTATCCATTATAAAGTAAATCCCACTCATTCTGTTTTAGAATGCTTTGGCAATTACATTTCCCTATGAATTTTAGAATCAGCTTGTCAACTTCCACACAAACACACACCCACACAAATCTGTGTAGGTATTCATTGGAATTTCAATGAATCTATCAATCAACTTGAGGATAATATGGTTACCAAGTTTTCTTCATTCATTTTGTCTTTTTCTATCTCTATTTCCAACCATGATCATCATACATTTTTCCATTTATTTAAGTCTTAATTTCTCTCAATATTGGTTCATTGCCTTGGGTAGCTCTCATTCAATTTGGTTATATTTGATTTAGTATGCTATTGTATATAGCATTTATAAAGTTTATGTTTATTGCTACTGAAATAATTTTTTTCATTCCTATATTTCTGAGCACTTGAGTTATTTTTAGCTGTAAGTATGTATGTGTGGTGTGTGTGTCTGCGCATATAAATGATTACATCCTTTAGCACTGCATTATTGCCATTAACATGCTAATTTTATGAGTGAAAATAAAATTTTATCATCTTAATTCTCATTCCTTTAATTATTAGTAAGGGTGAATATTTTAAAATGTTCATTAGCCATTGTAACTGAATAATTAACAATTCTGCAAGCTACGGAGAAACTCTTAGAGAAATATTAGCTGAATTCATGCAAAAAGAATTAGCCTTTTATTTAAGCATTGTTTTACACTGTGTAATGCCATTTACCTTTGACTATATTTTATAATAATATCTGAATTTTCAAAGTCCTTTTGTTATGTCCTTGTTATTAATTGGATTCACTTACCACATTACTGGGATGCTGAAAGTTTAACAATGCCAAGCTTTTATTTATGACAGACTGTGTTTTAATATGTTGAATCCTGACTTAGATACAAGATTTATGTTATAAGAGTAAAACAAATGAATGTGATTCATCCCCTACTTTAAGTAGCTGACTATCTAGATAGTAGTGTAGAAAGCCCTGTGTGCAGTCAAATAGAATCAAGCTTGGGAAACAGAATCTGGAATTAGCCAATCATAAAATTCCAAATAGAACATAAAATTACTTTGTAGTTTAATTTATTTTGCCCTGTTGCTGTCTTAGATGTTAATGAATAATCTTACCTGGCCACCTGTGGTGAAATGAGTATGTTGATGAAAAGACTGAATTTGAAATTATGGAAAAGTTTGTTGAGAAGGATAGGTAAAAATAAAGGAAAATTCATTTGTTAACCATAAGAATAGACAAGGGAATGGAATTCACAACTAGAATGGAATTTGCATTCCGTTTATCATGTATGTTAATTTATAGACTTGTTCAATGAAACCCGGGATGTGTTCTTCCAGCCCCCACTTCCCCATAAAGCAGCAGATTCTGGATCTCCTCACCCTGCAGGTGTTACAATTAATTAAACCAGTGTTTCTATTTTGCAAGTATTATGATTGCGATCACTAATGGTGATTAGTCTAGATAATATTGTTAGGTTCTCACTTTCCAGCTTAGGGGTATTGCTTTCATTCTAAAGTGTTGATTGTTTCTTATCTAACTTTGAAAATAAGATTAGATGCTTTTTAAACTGATGTCTCCTATATTGTCTAACTACAGAAATTTATATGGTAATTTAAAATCTGATAAGCTATGAGTGGCATAAGCCTGCATAATAAAGCAATCATAAGCATTGACACATCGGGCAGAATTCAACTCAGTTTGCAAGGGGAAAAGATCTCCATCACATGCCGAAGAATTAGAAGGGACATTGAAAATACAATTCATCAAGCAGAATTGTATCTATTTTATCCACTTTCTGCACATGTCTTAAAAATTTTATTTAGGAATTTCAACAAGATTAATGAAGAAAATAAAGGAGAATATTTCTCTCATTAGCATTTCTTCATTCAACAACTATTTTTTTAATGCTAACTTTGTAGAACAAGCCACTCTGCAAGGCATAGGAAAGGATCAGATGCCATTCTTGACATTTAGTAGAGAAATTAAATCACTCATAGTCTATTTGCATTATTACAATCTGGGTACAGATTTGCTACTTAGAAGAGAAGGCAATGGCAACCCACTCCGGTATTCTTGCCTGGGAAATCCCGTGGAAGGAGGAGCCTGGTAGGCTACAGTCCATGGGGTTGCAAAGAGTCAGACACGACTGAGTGACTTCACTTTCACTTTTCACTTTCATGCACTGGAGAAGGCAATGGCAACCCACTCCAGTATTCTTGCCTGGAGAATCCCAGGGACAGGAGCCTTGTGGGCTGCCATCTGTGGGGTCACACAGAGTTGGACACGACTGAAGCAACTTAGCAGCAGCAAGAGCAGCAGTAACATGACCATGTAAAATCTTTTAATCACAACTTTCATTTTGTCAAAGGCAAAAAGAGAAAAAAATGTCTTTCAAGGTTGTTCTGTGGATTATGCTCTATGTTACTAGCCCAAGTTCTGACATAATAGACAACAATAACAATACTTCAGTTTTTGTCCTGGCAGTTCTGACATGGGTCATGATGATCTAAGTTTCCTATACTTACACATTTGTACAAGCATCTCCCATTGATGGTGGGCTGAAAAGAATAAAGTGTGTCTTGCTTTTTAAAAACAGAATAAAATAAAAGTGACACATGTTATTGCATTGATTGGGCTAAAAGAGACCAAGTTTTCTCTCTGGTGAATATTTTGTATTGGTCCTCTTGTTCTCTCATGTCCTTTCTTGCTCCCTTTGATGAGAAAATATGTAATGTTGGAGAGATCCATACAATAAAAAACTGGGGCTTTTAGTCCACCAGACTATGAGAGACAAAATCCTGCCAACAGCCACTGAATGAACGTGGAAGTGAAACATGCCCCATTAGAACCTTCAGATGTTTACAGCCCCTACCACTACTGTGACTATACACTTGTAAGAGAGCTGGGCCAACATTTTTATTTCAGCCTTGTGAAAGACCATCAATCAGTGAACCCTACTATGAGAGACAAAATCCTGCCAACAGCCACTGAATGAACGTGGAAGTGAAACATGCCCCATTAGAACCTTCAGATGTTTACAGCCCCTACCACTACTGTGACTATACACTTGTAAGAGAGCTGGGCCAACATTTTTATTTCAGCCTTGTGAAAGACCATCAATCAGTGAACCCAGTAATGCCAGGCTCTGAATCCTGATTCACAAAAATAAAAAAATAATAAACGTGAGGTGTTTTAGGCTATTATGCTTAGCAGTAGCTTGTTTTCCAGCAGTGGCTAACTACTACAGTTTATGTTCCATATGCCTTCTCTGAATCTGCAATTCCTGATCTATAAAAGATAATAATACATGACCGACTGACCTCAGAAGATCTTTATAAAGTTCAATTATGATAATGTGCATAGAAGAACTTAAACTCTCCATCGCTCTAAAAAACATAATTTTAAGAAATAAACAAGGTTAACACAAATGATTGGTGTCACAAGGCAAGTAATTACCACTTCCTGAGCACATAGGATGTTTCAAGCACTTTCCAAGATATTTTAGAAACACACCTAATTGATATTGATATCTTATAATTGGGGAAACACATTTAAGCAAGTTTAGTGATGTGCTAAGTGATGGTTTTGAAATTCATCATCCAGATGTGGGTGAGAAGTCCATGTCATTTTCTCTGTAAAATTCTATTTTCCTGTTTTTTTTTTTTTTAAATAAAACCAAATGTTAGATTTTTCAAATATGAAATGTCGTTAGTGAGTCATGTTAGTGGCCCACTAATATTTCCTCAATTGAGCAAGTGCACTAATCATCCAGCTGTTGATTACTGGCTGCCAAAGCTTTTTCTCTGTAAAATTCTATTTTCCTGTTTTTTTTTTTTTTAATAAAACCAAATGTTAGATTTTTCAAATATGAAATGTTGTTAGTGAGTCATGTTGGTGGCCCACTAATATTTCCTTAATTGAGCAAGTGCATTAATCATCCAGCTGTTGATTATTGGCTGCCAAAGGTTCCAGCTGTCCCTTGATCTGAAGAAATCTCTTGCAGAAGGGAGGCAATCTGAGGCTTAGGACTGATTGACACAGGCTATCACATGAACACTTCAAGTTGAGACCAACTCTGTTGTAATTCGTACTTCAAAGTCTCCTATCTGATGAAACAGAAGCTAGCCTCCAGATCAGAGCACATCTTTGCCATGCTATTATTACTCTGCCCTGTCCTGCTTCCACCACTCCATCTCTCAGAGTACTTCCTCCCTCAATAAATCTCCCTCACCCATGTCTTTGTCTCAGCCTCTGCCTCCAGGGAACTCAAGCTAAGACAGTCCTTTGCCTCCCTTATTTTCTACTTTGTCTTTTACACATTTCTGTCTCCAAATTTCATGTACACATACACAGCAATATATTTAGTCAAACCTTTAGGCTATAATTACACAGGTTATTGAGTTTATAACAAAAGAACTAGCTTAGGTACAAGGAGTAGCAGCCGAAAGCTTATGTTGTACTTTTGCTGATAGAACTTCTGAAAATTTTTTTTTCCATGGGTCTTTGATACAAAATCTGGTTGTACTACATATGTGTTCATTACACAAGAAAAATTCTATGTTACATTAACAGATAGTTTATATGTAATTTATAAATCATGTTCATTTTATTTATAAAGTAATATATTTGTGGTAGAATATTTTGAAAATACAAGTATTTGGAAAAATGGAGAAAAAATATATATCCTTAATTCAACTATACAAAAATAATTTTAAAAATTAGTTTCTTTTAAAGAACCTTAAAAAAAGTCATCTTAGTTCAAACTGATATTTTGCTAGTCCAGGGCTATCAGTTCTTGATGAAAATTCTTGTTCTTTCACAAGTTATTATCCTTCAGGCATAAAGCATAACTTATAAATACATTTTTTTACTCTTTAAACAGAACTCTTATTACAATAGGACAGATCCAGTCTTCATCAGAATAGCCTTTGGAAAAGCAATAGGTTAAATTACTACAGCCTTTATTTTTATTAACTTTCTAGGACAGATTTCTCAGAACAAAGGCATAATGACATTCTCTGCTTGGGTCTCAACATAGATACAAGCTCATTAGTCACTACCCTCACCTTAAATCCTACTTGTTAAGGTAATTTATCATTCAAATGAATTATTTTATACTTTTATTTATATCACTAAAAGAACATCATTATAATCAACTCAAATTATCCACATAAAATTCTAGGGTTATGTAATCCAGATACTATGTGACCTGAACTTAATATATGTGGGGCTGAAGATTGTACCCCATAAAGCCCTATCTAGCCTGTTCTCCCCTGTGTAGTCTTTCTTAAACACGATTTGGCAGTGATATCCCCCTTAAGAATTCTGTAATGTTACACAGAACCTGATACATCCAATAATATTAAAAACTATAGTTCCTCAGTGGATGATTCCATTATTTTAAATCATGTGAGTGACAGAGTTCAGTGAACACATACAGTCTTTGCAAGTTTGGCCTTGGTCACTGACCCTTGAGACTACTCTAGAAATGTTTCTCAAGCAGATGTTCATCTTTGTCACTAAGTCTGTGTTCAAATGGTTTATTTAGCAGATAAGTCTATTAAGTTGAAATTTTTTTTCTAGGTAATATAAAATAATGAAAAAGGAACATAAAAACATTCCTCTTTGCATGGGAATCAGTCATTATCAGGTAAGGTGAGTGTATTGCAGACTATTCCAGCTGTTACGACTAGGGTAATTACATGGCATTACCTTCATGTGGCATATTTATGCCCATTCTGTTCCTTAGAGTATTTTTCACTGTAAATATTAAAGCAAAATATATCAAAATAAATGTTTCATACAGACTGGTAAGCATGTACTTGCCTGTCTTTCAGTATTTTTGCTTTACATGTCATAGTAAAGTTTGAGTCCATTTGGACATCAGTTTGGCAAACATGTGCATGGTTGGTTGTTATATGTGAGGGACTTTTTTAAGCCCTACATGGCACTCCACTCACGCTATGGTGTCTAGGTTCTTCCCTTTTATATAATACTACCTCTCATTCCAAACACTTAGGAAGGTTATGAGTTCAGACCTCTTGTTGAATTTCATAGTATTTAATTGTCTAAATTCTTCTCTTTATCCAAAACATATTGCAATATCCCCAGGACCATAGCATCTCAGTGCTGACTTTGATTTTACTCTTTAAAGAAAATACACTTAAAGCTTTTTTAAAGATGTATTTCCTTTCCAGATTAAAAAAAAAAAAAAGAAAAAGTCTTGTCTAACTAAGATGAAATAAATTGTAAACTCAACATTATAGTCCAAAACAGAGTTTTGACTGATTACCCAGCAAATATAAGAATGGTATGCAATTTTCATCTACCCAACAAAAACGTATACCATGAAATTCTCACTATGCTATGAAAAACACAAATAGGTCCACACCTTGGTTTCCTTTATATCTATATTTCATGAAAAGAATCATGGAATTGGAAAAATTCTCACTGCTTTAGAAGAGACAGCATGTGTGAAAAATAAGTCAATGACAGATTCCAAGGAGTGGTACCTTATCTACAACTACAGAAAGTTTCCGAAGTACCATTTGAGTTTTAAATGCTAGAAAATTAGAAGTGAAATATCTTGCTCTTTACAGTGAAAATATTTTCCTGATTAGAAATGGGTGATAAGGCAGCCTATCACAAAGTTGGAAAGCCAATCTTTTCATATGAATGAAAAATCATAATCCATATACTCTGAGAAAGATCAGATCATAAATTTGATTTTAGAAATAGGGGAATCACAGCCCTGAAAGCTGAGTGATTTGCTTAAGTCTTTCTGTAAATCTTGAAATTTAGCATCTCACTACCAACTAGTTTCATTCATAATGGCATGTACTCTCTAGTTATTAAAATAAGCATGTTCTCTGGTAATCCAATCACATTTTGGAGCACACCAATGACCTCAAAAGAAAGAATACAGTGCTTTAGGGCTTAAGTATCCCC
>SJYT01002652.1:602060-622616 GCA_006410635.1 Cephalophus harveyi | reverse complement strand
TTTTGAACTGTGGTGTTGGAGAAGACACTTGAGAGTCCCTTGGACAGCAAGGAGATCCAACCAGTCCATCCTAAAGGAAATCAGTCCTGAATATTCATTGGAAGTACTTATGCTGAAGCTGAAGCTCTAATACTTTGGCCACCTGATGCGAAAAACTAACTCATTTGAAAAGACCCTGATGCTGGGAGGGATTGGGGGCAGGAGGAAAAGGGGATGACAGAGGATGAGATGGTTAGATGGCATCACCAACTCAATGGACATGAGTTTGAGTGAACTCTGGGAGTTGGTGATGGATAGGGAGGCCTGGTGTGCTGCAGTCCATGGGCTTGCAAAGAGTCGGACACGACTGAGCGACTGAACTGAACTGTAAGGAAACGTCTAACTGCTGTTGACTGCTTTGCACAGGGCAGTAGACTACGGCAAGTTCATCATCATCAGTGTCACTCAATGGAGGGACATCAGTGTGATCAGAGGTCAGTACTCGTACACTCTGTGGTGGGGCATGAAAACCATTAGGGAAGTTTGGTCATCTGGGAATGACAACAAATGAAAATGTGCCATGTGACAACTGTGGGAAATGAATGCTGCTCTTTATTTTCCAAAAGTGCAAAGTAGGATCAGTGTGGAATTTCCCACCTGCTTTCTGAGGGCAAATGAGGGCATTTAAGAGGCCTGGGGCAGCAGGATGGGCATGAGTGGATAGGCTTATGGCTTGTACTTTAACATTCCTCTGGTGATTTTAGAAATCTGCGTTTGGAGATCACTCTGCCTTATGCTTCTTTGGGGTACTCTTGGTAGAACCCCAACTCAAAGGGAGGAAAAGGGGAGCTTTATTGGTTAAGGTCATGAGGGTATCTAGGGAGTCAGTGATGGATCAAGGCCAAGGGCACAGACACCCCCAGGATCATCCCGTTCCCTCCCATCTCTTGGTTGGGCTTTCCTGGGTTGTCTCGTTTCAGGTCGTGATTTGAGGCTCCTGAGAGCTCAAAGCGTACAGCATCCTTACCGTCGATATCTTAGTAATAAAAAGTGCTTCTTTCCTGATGCTTCAAGGAAAAGGCCCAGGGAACAGCCTCATTAGCTGGACTCCCAGTCCTACCCCTTCCTGGTCTGACCGGTGTAGGAAAGGTCATCTGCCTGGATCACTTGGTTCACTTCTAGGAGCAGATGGAAAGGGGTGTAAGAGTAAAAAGAAAGGAAAAAAAAAAAGGAGGGAAAAGGAAGGAAGGAAAAGAAATATATATAGCTACTAAAAACTCCTAAAAATCTCATGGTTATGTGGCTTACACCTGAGCTCTGCAGTACTTAATTTACTGAGTTTATGAAGAATTTTTTCTTCCTTTTCCACCTCCGCTTCCACAAATGTGTGATTGCTAAGTCAGGTGTGGCCTTCTGACGCCCGAAGCTTCAGCAGTCGCTGTGTGCATCCTGCCTCTTTAAGCTCAGGGTGTGATTAGTGGCAGAACAGCCACCCTGTGCCGCTTAACTTCTCCCTACAGATTCTAAAAATACCCAGTGGCTCTCAAAACAAACAGCGAGGCCGCGGCGTCTGCAGACACCACCGCAGCCCAGCTCCCTAAATGCCTTAGCGCTGTCCTTGGAAAGGCAGCCACTGAGTCCCTCAGCTCCATTCCTCGTTCTTTATATTCCGCTTTGGCTCAACTATACCGCTACTTAACACAGAGGAGGAAAAAGGGGTTATTGACAGAACAGAATTGACTGGAAGAAAGGGAAAGAGAAACGAACCCCCAACTAATTCACGCTGTCATTTTGCAGTTCTCTTGTAGACCTGAACTAAGATGTGTCAAGAGATCAGTCCGGGGAGCAGCAAAGATTAGCTGGGATTTAAAATAAAACTCTAACCCGAGATCACCTAGAATAACTCTCCTGTGTGTGTCCATGAAGATACCCGAGGACCCTATTCTGAGAAGGTTAGTGCTCACAAACCATCTGGGTTGCTACCTGGATGATTTTTTCAAAGGAAAGCAAAACCTAGTCCCCCTTTGGTGAAATATTTAGGTGGAGTTGCCTCATCCAGGGTATTGAGGTTTTCCTGTTTCAAGGAGGTGTCCCATTTTGTGGGGCTGAGGTGCTAAGAATATTGGCATCCCATGTTTTGGGAAGGTGCCGGGTGTTGTTTGATCAAATCAACGAGCACTGGGTTGTTTTGGGAACTTGACCAAGGGATCAAATGATAAAATCAGATGGGTTATGAGAATAATGTGAGTCATTACTGATCAGACCTTTTATAAGTTTCCTGGAAGAATCAGATATCTCTTGACGATAATGAGCCTGAACCCAGCAGAAGCATGAGAGTAAGGGATTTGTGCTTACACGGAATAATAGATGTCATGAGTGATGCTCATGCAAAGGAGAGGAAAAAACCAAGCACAGCTTTTCACCAACTCTGTGGATGTCCAGACTACATTGAGCATTTGTTTTAGCTCTTGGGAATTGCCACGCGATTAATAGATTGCCCAGAAGTTGTTCTCAGAACAACCTTTCAGTCGGCCGATTTATGGCAGAAAGCTGGGATTTAAACTAAAAAGTTCAGCCTTGTAGGGTAAGCATGAGTAAGTAAGTTCTTGGGACAGAATGTACTTAGCATTGTTTCCATCCTTAACGTGACTGAAGCAAGCGTATGTACCTTGGACATATGCTTCTCATTGGAAAATGGGATCGAATGTCTCTTTCTGAACTGGTTCTCATCAGAAGTCCTTGGCATCTTCTCAAGGCTCAAGTAAAGACTCCTCAGCTCCCCAGTTGCTAGGTGGTCTCTCCCTAGGAAAGTGTCACAGGCAGGGGCTTCTTGCTCTTTGTGAGTGGGAGTTTGCTCATTCAGAATGTCACGTCTGCCTTCTTTAAAAAACCTGCATTGCTCATCTAACTGGAATTGCCTAAATGTGATGAAGGTGTTCTAATAGTTTTGTGCATCTGGGCAACCTAATAAGAATGTTAGTAATAGCAATTGCAGCAGGAAGGACAGCTACCTGATGTTGCTGCGGCACTTCCTTTATGCCAGACACTGGTCTGGGTGTCACAGATGTTAATGCACTTAATCCACAAACAACGGGGTTTTGGCTTATCTGTCTATATTCTCCTTTCAGAGCTACCATTTGCCAGGATGCCTACACACACTTTCCAAGATTGCCAGCTTTTAATGGCATCCATGCAGATTTGACTTTCAATAGAATTTAGTTAAAGAGAGCCACGTGTTCTGTGTTTGTTGGGACACACTTATCTTTCACACTCTTGTTGGTCTGTGAGCAATAAGTTCAAAGCACACTACCAATCCAGTCTAGAGTTTCAGTTCCTGGAAAAGACTCATTCTGTTCCCTCTGCCCTTCTTGCTTCCAGCACTTTGGAAAGGTTCTCATTGTATGCTGCTGCTGCTGCTGCTAAGTCACTTCAGTCGTGTCCGACTCTGTGCGACCCCATAGACGGCAGCCGACCAGGCTCCCCCGTCCCTGGGATTCTCCAGGCAAGAACACTGGAGTGGGTTGCCATTTCCTTCTCCAATGCATGACAGTGAAAAGTGAAAGTGAAGTCGCTCAGTCGTGTCCGACTCTTAGCGACCCCATGGACTGCAGCCTACCAGGCTCCTCCATCCATGGGATTCTCCAGGCAAGAGTACTGGAGTGGGGTGCCATTGCCTTCTCCGCATTGTATGCTAAGTAGTTAAATTTCATGAGAAAGAAGTGCTGTGGACTTTTAGAGTTGCTCATAAAGACACCAATTGCTGATGCAAATAGGAAGGGTGAGTGCTATCCGAAATGAAAATTTTGACAAATCAGTTCAGGTTTGTGACAATTTTAAACTGCTTCACATCAGTCATCAATATTCATTTCTGGCTTTTCCTCTGCCTTTGTAGGCGATGTGTGATGCGGAGCTGCAGCTCCAAGATTGCGGAGTTCCCAGGAGGCAGGGTCCCCTGAGTGTCCTCTGTGTCATCACCCAAACAACATTTCAGAATAATCGGTCCCCAAAGGATTATAGTGCAAAGGCATCAGGCTGCTTCCACTGTGCCTGTGTGTTAGGATCTGGGGCTTCTGTCCTTTCCAAAACTCCATATTGCTTTTCTTTTCAGAATGTGAAATCCTATACTGAGAATTCACTTTTGAGGAAGGAGAGAGTGATATTGCTGATTCTGTTTCCAAGTTTGAAACCAATGGACTGGGCTTGCATTGAGGGGCACTAAGCTGGTGTGTAGCTTTATTCTGGCTGAAACCAGTAAAGGAACTTCCAAGTGTCAGGCTGGTCCCATCTGCCATGTGCACGTGTTTTCATTTAGGAATGCCTATTTTGTGAAATGGACTGTGAATCTGAGTTTCTTTAAAAAACAAACACACACACTGGAATGCAGGAGAGGGGTGTTTGCAATTATCTAGATGGTTTAAGTCATGGAGATGTCTAAAATAAGAGATGTAGGCCCCAAAGAAAAGAAAACAAGCAAAACAAACAAGCTACTCTAATTTTTTAGGGTCTCAATAATCTGGATTTGATCACTGTGACAGGTGAAATCAAAGACAATGGCAGAATCTCCATGAATTTGCTTATGTAGATCTGTCTTTTAGGGTTACTTTGCAGGGACTTGAGAAGAGATTTTTTTTTTCTTACCTACTTGATTTTTTTTTACCTTATGAGTCTTCCTTGGAAATGGAATGAATGAAGACAGCATGATGGGCCTTGGCTATCAGGAAGATTCACGCTTGAAAAATTCCAGTGTGCCCACTTAGCTGTCTGGTAACCTTTCTGAGCCCCAGTTTCCTCCCTTGAATATGGAGTTGATAATCACTCCTCTTTGGTGATGGTCAAATGGAATGATGGATATAGAGTATCTGGTACATGGTGTGTGTTCTGTGATATTTGTCTGGTTCACTTTGCATCTTACTCTTTGAGGTGAGGACAAACCAGAGAATGATTTGTTAGAGAGAGCCAATCCAATTTTGGCTGAAATGAGAAAGTCAACAAAGAAAAGGAAAGCTACTGTCTCTCATGATAACATGCTTTTCATGCTCTATCCCAGCTCTACTGCTGACTTGCTGTGTGACCTTTAGAAATTGTTTAACCTCTCTGATCTTCAATTCCCTGATCAGTGACTTGGGACTTAGAATCATAGTTTCTTCCTCCTAGGGCTGTGGAGAGGATTAAATGGGCTAAGGCAGGCAGAGTGTTTACCTCCGGGCCCTATACCTGGTTATAGGGAGCTGTGCCTCAGTTTGTCCTTTACCTCTCTGGCTGCCAGCCATGTTGACCCTCATGAAGATGTGGGTCTCCCTGGCTTGCCCATTCCGCCTAGTGTGTGTCAAACCGGCTGCACTTCGGGAAGCTCACCCGTGCCTATGAAGTGGTGCTTCACCTCCAGGGGTCCAAGCCTTTCCTGGCCAGTGGCAATCAACCTGTGGGTACTGAGTAGATCTATGGAGGAGTGGTGCTGAGAATGTGAATCAGAGAGGGAAAGATGAGAGACACACCTCAAAGCACGTGTGAGTGATCTGTTCTTTTTTCTCTTCCAGTTCTATTGAGATATAATAGACACAGGCCAGACTGTGTCAGTTTAATGCGTACAGTGTGATGATTTGAGTGACATACATTATGAAATGATGATCACAGTAAATGCTGTGAACATCCATCATCTCACATGAATATAAAATAAATAGAAAAAATATTTCCTTACGATGAGAACTCTTAGGATGTGTTCTCTAACTTCCATATACAACATACAATAGTGTTAATTATATTCATCGTTTGTATGTTGCCTCTCTAGTGCTTATTTATTTTCTAACTGGAAATGTGTGCCTTTTGACTGCCTTCATCCAATTCTCCTGCCCCCAATCCTCATTTCTCATCTCTTTTTTCTATGAATTTGGGTTTGTTTGTTTTTTGCAGTATGATTGACCTACAACACTATATCTTAGTGATTCAACATTTCTATACATTTAAAACTGAAGTGATGTGTTTTTCTAAAGAAGATCCAGGTTTCTAAACTTAATCATTGCCAGCTCTTGTTGTTCACAATTTTAAACAGATTTAATGTCAAGTCAAAATAAGTACTTATTTACATATTTAGGAGGAAATGTAGTCTGATTGCAATGACAAAGATAAACACATTCATTTATAAACCGAGAATGTCACTGGTTTTGATCCTTTTGTCATTTGTATATTTGTTTTTTTCAACGCCAAATTCTGTAAAAATTTTAGATAATTTTAGACTTAAAGAAGAACGGTAAAAATAATACAGAGAGTTCCCGTATGCCCGTCACTCTGCTTCCTGTAATGGTAACAGTTTACATAACCACAGGACATTGATTAAAACGGAGAAATCAGCCATGCTCCAATACTATTAGAACTTGCCTGGATTTCCCCAGTTTTTCCAGGAAGGTCCTTTCTGTTCCAGGATCCAATCCAGAATCCCAGGTTGCATTTAGCTGTCCTGCCTCCTCCCTCCAGTGACAGTTCCTCAGTCTTTCCTCGTCTTTTATGACCTTGCCTCTTTTGAAGAGGTCTGATCAGTTATTTTGTAGAACACCTCTCAAGTTAGAATTGCCTAATAATTTCTCCATTTCTAGGTTTTTAGTTGACCGTTCTATGTATACTTGACTACTCAGGCTGAGAAACCATTCACAGATAAATGCTTCAAGGTCTGATAAATTATCTAGTTGCTTCTGAGAATAGCTGATTAGGTATTATAAATCCTAGAGGTTAAGAGTATGGACTGTAGAGCCAGAGAGCCTGGGTTTTGTTCCTGGCTCTGTGACTTACCTGCTGTGTGACCTCATGAATGTTACTTGACCTCTCTGTGCTGTCATCTACAAGATGAGGAAAATATTGGGACTTCTTTGGGTTGTGGTGAGGACTCAGTTACAGCACTCGGTGCATCAAATGGTACCTTGCATGTAGTCATCACTCAGTATGTCTTAGCTGTTACCATTGCTCTCCTCTGCAACCCGGCCCCATGAAAGTTCAGGACTAATGATTTCCTGTTGTCACTTTTCAGGTCTGCAAAGTCAGGTGTGGTTCTTTCCAGAGTGATGACTTGGCAGCAAAGCCCCAGGGTTTTTGGATATAGGCCACATGTCCCATCTAGAAAGCTCATTGCAACAGGAGGTTTGAATCTCGGCTGCCAGAACCATGTAGAAGTTCAGTCTCCAGTGTCTCCTGGCTGTGCTCAGCCCTTAGAGCGGACTTGTCTCATCTCCCGCCCTCAGCCCCTGCCGACAGCCCTGGGATCTGTTCAGAGCTCTCTCCAGGGTTCCTTCCTCTGTTCTGCCTTCTCCCGGGCCTCTCACCTTGGCGCTCTCTCTTCACCTTGTTCCTCTGACTTGATGTGAGGCAGCAAAGCATAATGGTTACACACACTGCTTTCATAGCAACACTGGCTGGCTTCACTTCCCCGGCCCATCACTTCAACGTTGCTTAGATCTCTGTGCTTCAGTTTCTTTGTCTCTGAAAAGGGCAAATGATAGTAACAATTATTATAATGAAATTGACTTTATTCTTTGTGATGCACCATTTTACATGTTACCTGTATTATTACAACTGTATGACAGGGCTACTAACATGCTCCCATTTTACAGACAAGGAAACTGAGAAACAGAGAATTTAACTAGCTTGCCCACGATCACAGAGCTAAGAGATGGAGGAGTCTAGATATAAACCCCACCTGGTCTCGAGGTTCACATTTCTATTCACCCCATGCTCTTCACCACATGGAGCCTTGGGGTGGGGGGTGTTCTGTAAATAATTTACAGGGGGTTAAATAATTCTCAGGGGGTTAGATAATTTACATAGATCATTTGTCAATGTGCCTGGCTTGGGGTTAATGTTCAGTCAGTTTTAACTATCATTAATCCCATGATCTGACTTCTGTTTCCTCTGGCTCGTGGTTTATATGATTCTGCGTTGCAGGTCCTAGGGTTTATCAATCATTGACCTGGCACCCTGCACCGTGAGCAATGGACACCTCGCCCAGTTCCCAGACCAGTGTACCCCGCCCCCTGCCCATGCTGTATTAGTCCCACAAGCCCCCCACCCAGCAGATGGGCCCACGCACAGCCCTTCACCTGGTGCAGCCCTTCACTCTGTTGCTAATCGACTCACTTTCTACGTCTTTACTCCTCTCCCATCTAGTTTCACCTTGCACCTCCAACCCTTGGTTCCGCTTCCCTGGCCCAGTGTCCGCCTCCCTCCCCTCACCCACAGCTGGCCTCATGCCTGCTCTGGACCAGCTGCTTCCTGTCCCCAGGCTCAGCCCCGGGAGCCTGTGGTGTGGGACAGTCTGAGACAGATCTCATGACCGGTGTCCCTGCTGGGTTTGCCCAAGTCATGAAGGAGCTCTGCCCTGCGGTGGAAACAGCAGCACCTGTTGGTGGGCCTTGAGGTCTGAGAGAAGGTGTTCAAGGAGCTGTTGTTGTTTTGTCGCTAAGTCGTGTCCAACTCTTTGCGACTCCGTGAACTGTAGTCTGGTCAAGAATGCTGGAGTGGGTTGCCGTTTCTTTCTCCAGGGGATCTTCCCGACCCAGGGATCGAACCCACGTCTCCTGCATTGGCAGGCGGATTCATTACCGCTAAGCTTCCCAAAGGACAACTGTGGGAGAGGCCAGGGAGCAGGAGCTGGCTAGCGTTTTGTTCCCTGGTCCCAGGAAGCTCTCTTCCTCAAACCTCAGTGTTTAAGGATCACCTGGAGATTCTGTTAGTCTGTTTCGCGGGGCCAGACAGGGCCTGGGACTCTGCAGTTCTGTCTACTAGGTGATGGTTGCTGGAGTACTCATTGATAAACAAGAGATCGAGCACAGTAATTCAGCCAGTGGCATTTCTGACCATTCAATAAAGAATTCAAGCTACAAAAGCGATGTCTTGAGCATCAGTGCAGATGTTGCCTCCTCCTAAAGGTGTTAAATGGGGTCATGGTCTGCTTTGGCAAAGGTTTTGAGGCATCTGTCATCTTCTGGTACCAAAGAAAATGAGGCCACAGGTTCAAAATCAGCCTCTTAGGGAGCAGTCAGCTTCTTAACTCAGTAGTCATTGGCCACCAAGGTCGTATGTGGGGGCGAGAAAAATCCACTGTGGCCAAGGGATGAGGTCCTGAGGGCATAGCTGGACCATGGTAGACACTTCTCCAAGTCAACAGGAAGGGAGTGAGTGTGGGTTATGGTGGAGTTGGTGCCACATCCAGGTGCTAAGGGCAGGCCATAAATAGGAGATGAATGAAATGATAGGAGGCAAGGGAATGGGACCTGTCCTGGAAGTGTCCAGGCTGGACTGGTGGAGGGGATTTGCTCAGGATGGATGAGGCCAGGCTGTTCTCACTCAGGCTGGCCACCAGGCTTAAAGGACCAGAGCCAATGCAGGTGAATCAACTCATTCCATCGCCTGAGCAAGAGTCTTCTACCGCTGAGCCACCAGGGAAGCGGGGATTGGAGGCGCAATACGGAGGCCTCTTTTCGCCTGTAGCTTTTCCCCTCCGCCACCTGCCTCCAGTGAGATAGCTGCTCAGAAGAGTGGAAGGAGATGGTACCTCTCCCTGCACGGCCGTCCTCCCCGCCCTGTCCCCTGCTCAGCCCTTCTCTTCACTCTCTGCTCCTGTAACACCCTCTCTGTTGTTTGGGCTTCTCTTTCAACCTGTAAATCCCATCTCTTGGGCTGCTGAGTTTAGAGACTCCAGGCTGCTGCTCTCGTGGCCGGTGGGGCATAGCTTCCCCCATCCCAGCATCATCCTCATTCCCTTGAAAGCTGAAGTAACTCCCGCAGTTATTTTAGGAGAGTCTTGGCTCCTTTCTTGAGGAGGCTTAGCCCAGCCTGGACTGTAGGTGGAGTGCCACCAAAGGAGGCTAGGAAGGTCAGTGCCTGGGTCTGTCATTGCCTCTTTCCCGTCATGTGCCCTAATGATTCTTGATTTCCATAACCAGATGAGCTCATTATTCCTATACGGGCTGTTCCTTCCATTTCTGGCTATAGATAACTTATCATATTCTGATTTTTGTTAGCATTAGTTATGTATTTGAGTTACTACCAGTATCATTCTACCCCAGCCCCCTGTCTCACCACATACACATCCTGCTGACAAGCAGGACGATCAGATGGTGATCAGATGGTGGGGCCTAGCCCTGCTGAGCCTGCAATGGGTAGCATAAAAGGCAGTTCATGAAAATTCAGAATGAATGTATCAGATGCTGATACGGAAATGCCAAGCTCCTTTCAGGCTCTCAGATATGGCCCATATCATGCCCTGGGGGCTTTGAGGGATCTGGTGTTAGGGGCAGTGCTATGGCAGGGATCCACAAAGCCACGTTCAGAAATGAAAGACCATAAGTCTCCATTCATAACTCCCCTTCTCCTGCCTCCCACGAGTGCCGACAGGCAACCTCAGTGTCCTTAGCTGCAGCACTCAGTGTCTTGAAGCTGCGAGCTGGCCAAGACCCTCGGGACTTCCTGGGAATGTCCAGCCAGTCCTTTGCTTCAGAATCAAGTGATCAAAATCCAACTCAGAGTCCAGCAGGCTGTGGGGATGCAGAGTGGCTTTTCTGGACTCTTCCACCTGTCCTGGGGCTCCCAACCTCAGCCAGAGACTTTTGGGGTACACTCTGGGTCTGACCCTACAGTGGGTTGAGAGCACCTCAGGTCCCCTGTCCCACTGTCTCCCAGACCATGGAGCTCCTTTATCCCCCAAAGCCTTGTGTCTTTATTTCCAGCCTCCAGCCTGGGTTTCCTTTCATTCTCTGCGTACATGTGTTGCTTTAGTTTGGGCAAGTCAGGGACGTACAAGGCTTCTGATTAGGAATCTGGAGTCTTGTAAACAGAACTGAGGATGGGGCGCCTACAGCGCAATCAGACCTTGTGGGCGATGCTGAAATATAACTTTTATGCTAAAGAGTATCTGACTCCCTCCACCCCCACCACCACTGCCTTGAGTTCCCATCCCCTGGGGATTACATTAATCTCCAGAGCCCCCAGTCTCTAGGAAGGCCGTGGGGGAGAAAAATCCTCTCTAGGATGTGTTATTTCTGCTGCACCCACGCTGTCGGCACCAGAGCAGGACTTGATGCTGGTGCTTTAAGACCAGTGAGGGGTGTGGGGAGGGAAGGCAAGCGACGGGTGTGTGTGCCGTCTCTCTTCCAGACTTCTGCTTCTCAGTCCAGGTGGCGCTAGTGGTAAAGAATCCACCTGCTAATGCAGGAGATGCAGGAGACCCTGGTTTGATCCCTGGGTTGGGAAGATCCCCTGGAGTAGAGAATGGCAACCTATTCCAATATTCTTGCCTGGGAAATGCCATGGACAGAGGAGCCTGGTGGGCTGCAATCCCGGGGGTTACAAAGAGTCAGACATAACTGAGCAGCAAACATGCATGCATGTATCATCTTACAGTGTTCTCTGCAGGTGGTGAATCTGAAGTAGAGTAGGATTAAAATCAGGTGAGACATGCATAAATGGAATATTAAAAAGGCACAAGAAGTGTCAGCCTTGTCTGCAGTGAACTCTGCCATAAGTGGCAGGGCTCTGCATGTAACCATGCGTTTCTGAGTGGTTTTAGATGCGATCTTTGTCCTCACGTGCTGCCCTCCACAAAATGGCAAGCCCCAGGGCAGGTTGGCACACTCTGGGGCCAAGGATGAGGCAGGCACTTCACACACTGGCCTGAACCTGCTCTAACTTGACTGCTTATGTCCAGGCATCAATGCCTGCTGTGTTTTAGTCGGAGGCAACCGAGCAAGCCTGTAGAGTTAGAAAAGATAAAATAGGACAGGAACAAAAATATCCAACTTAAAATAGGTAATAATCCTGGTTGCACATTAAAGCAGCTGTTTATAAGAGTGGAAAAAGCAAGGTTGTGTGACCTTGACAGATTATGCAACCAGTCCTTCCTTTCTTTGTCTGTAGAATGGGCATCAAAATACCTAGCATACACTGGGACTTCTCTGGAGGTCCAGCGGCTAAGACTCTGCAAGGGGCCCAGGTTCAATCCCTGGTCAGGGAACTAAGATCCCACATGCCACAATTAAGACCTGGTGCAGCTGAATAAATATAAAAAAAATACCTATCATACAAAGTTAACAATAATCAATAATAATGACAGCCATAATTGATTGAGCCTGACTGTGGGTCAAGCATTATTTGAAGGTCTTCACATTATGAAGGTGGGACTATTACTATCCTTATTTTGCGATGAAGAAAGAGAAACTCAGAGAGGTTTAGGAATTGGTAGAGCTGGACTCAACCCTGTGCTCTTAATAATAAAGCCACATATGGTAAGAATCCAGGTCAATGCACAGCCTTATTCAAAGCATGAAACACGTCCCAGTGAAATGAAAGACGATTTAGATGGCTGTGCACTGGTGACAAATTAAGGAACGTTTCATCACGTGGTGAGAAACTTACTCCGTTTCTGAATCTCTTCCAACCTTTCTGACGATGACCAAGTTAAAACCTTGGTCAGGTGCTGCTAGGCCTTTATCACTGTCCTAAAGCCTTTCAGCTTCCCTTTTAAACAAAGAGAGCAGGAGCCTGGGGCTTCTGCAAACATCCAGCTCGCATTCTTTATTGTCACGTTTGTTTTCATGCCTACCTTCTATTTATGACAAGGGCTACTGGGTTTTCATTGATAGTAGGCATGTAAAAATCCCTCTGAAGATACATGGATTTAAGTACAAAGAATCCGTCAGCACTAAATATTATTAAGTCAATTCTAGTAGAGGTGGTATTCAGATAAGGCAAAAATAGCCAAGGCTCATGCTTGTGAGGGACTCAGGCATGAGAAATCTTGAGATAGATCGTGAGTAGGTTTCAGCCTGATGTGTAGCACAGGGTTCGTACTCAATGGATGTTAAAGACAGAGGGAAGAGAGGGTGCCATACTGTCTTCTGATCTGGGAACTGGAGAAAAGAAATGAGCGTCTGGTAAACTGCAGGAGACAGTCTTTCCCTTGAAATTTTGGATATGAGTTCAGCTTGTTCTGAAGGTAGATGGATCAAGCAGGGGATGGAGAGAATGAGGTTGGTTTTGGTCTTCAGAGAACCCAGGTGGCTGAGTCTGGTGGTGGAGTCAGATCTTAGGGTCAGACCCCAAGTTACAAATGGGAGGCTCCAGATGAGGGGAGGGTTTTCCCCAAAGTCACTCAGGTGGAGGGCAGCTGTGGTATGGACTGGTGTTTCTGTCTGTTTCTAGCCGAGTGCCTCGTCTTCGTCTCTTTTCCCAAAATAGTCACCTGGCTTGAACTGGTTCCTGGTAAAACCCGATGGCTCAGGGATAAGTCCTCATCTCTAGGTACTCACCACTTCTCAGCACTGCATGAGGCACTCTGCATTACAGGAACCTCCACGAGGGGAAAAATCAATCATCTCCAACCTCAAGGATCTGGTAAAGTTCTGCTGTATGATTTTGCCCTTAGACGAGCATCGTTTGAGAGGTAAGTAGCTCAGGTTTTCTAGAACAGCATCAGTTAGGAAGGTCCCTCTAGGAGTGATAAACCCTGTATGACTCGGCTTTCACCAGGTTTTGCTTCAGTAACAACAACTCCCAAATCTCTGTGGCTTACAACCACAGAAATTTGTTTCTTGTGTCTGTTACATGTTGGTTGCAGGTCAACAGCAGTTAGCCACCGTGTTTCCTCCATAAGGAACCCAGGCTGAAGACACAGCCCTCACCTGGGTCATGCCGTTCTCGCAGGAGAGGGAAAAAAGCAGTGACAGAATCACCTGAAAGTTCTTGAGGCTTCTGCTAGGAAGGGAAATGTGTTGCTTCTATTCTGTTTTGGTTTGGGCAGACTCCAGAGCAGAATCCAGCACGGGCAGTTTATTTGGGAGGGGCAGGAAGCACCAGGAGGGAGGGCTGAAGTGGAAAGGCAGCCAAGGGAGGGTGGGTTATCAAGCCCACCACCTCTGGGGGTGACTCTAGTTTAACCCCCGGGAAATCGTGGAGACGGGCAAATTAGCCACGTTAACCCTGGAGTCATGTGTCCTGGTATCGTCTCCAGCAGTGAAAGAGCTGATGTATTTACACATTCAGATCTGCCAGTCATTGGTTGAGGGCTACTCCTTGCAGGAACGTTTACGTCCCCAGCGTTTCTGGCCCAGCCAGAGTAGCCTTTCAGCTCCTGAGAAAGCCCTCAGGCAAAGAGATACAGATGCTGGCAGTTGGGAGTTAGCTGGAACACATTAGAGTGACAAACGGGTACTAGCGGTGAGGCTCGGAAAACGTCTGAGAATCTCTCATTCCACTGACCGAAGTCGAGAGGCAAAACGTGGCATCAGGGATGGAGGCAAACGGTCCTCCCACAGAGGTCCAATTGTTACCTGAGGTCTGAAGCACAGTGCGCAGCCCCTGAGCCCTGATGTATGGAGCGCGGTAAACTCTGAGTCACGAGCATGAGTGATACTTAATTGAGAACTACTAGGTAGACTAGGGGGCGTCCATGGTGGCTCAGATGGTACAGAATCTGCCTGCAATGCAAGGCACTGGGTTTGATCCCTGGGTCGGGAAGATCCTCTGAAGAGGGGAATAGCAACCCACTTCAGTATTCTTGCCTGGAGAATCCCATGGACAGAGAAGCCTGGCGGGCTACAGACCATGGGGTCGCAAAGAGTTGGACAGGACTGAGCGACTCACACTTTCACTTTTTGGTAGACTGTGTTGACCTTGACAGCATTGACGTTTGGGGCTGGGTCATTCTTTGCTATGGAGGAGCTAGCCTGTGCACCGTAGGATGTGTAGCAGCATCCCTGGCCTCCACCCGTGAAATGACAGTAGCACCTTCCCACCTCCAGTTGGGTCAACCAAAAATGTCTCCAGGTTGCCCAGTGTCCCCTGGGGAGTGAAACTGCCCCCACAGAGAACCACTGATGCAGATCATGCATGCATTGCCAATTCCCAGAGAACTGGAATAAATTACTAATTCCCAAAGAATTAAATTATAGGTGCCTGGGCAGAGGAGTTCACAATCTAGTGGAGGAAACAAACAAATATAAACTCTAAGGACAAGTCACTCTGTGTTGCAGCACTTTGAAATATGTAAAGGAAGGAGAACTAGTTCAGGAATGGAAAGGATGAATTCTTTGAAGAGTGGGGATGGGCAAGCAAGGCTGTATAGAGCCAGAGCTGAGTAAGGTTTTGAAGGATGAAGAGTTTTCCAGATGAGTGATACCATGTATAAAAGTTAAATATAATCTTTGATGATGGTGGAGACTTGGGAATGCTATAATAATTGATGCTGGAAATGATGACTTCAGAGCCTTCTCACAGTCAGGCCAGATTGCAGGACTGTAATTGAATCAGCTTTACCTTGTGATAACAAAGCATTCTGAGCGCATATGGACCTGGGTTCCAGCCCTCCTCTGTCCATCCACCAGCTGTGAACTTTCCTGACTCCCTCCCCATTTTCTCATCTGTAAAATGGGTATAATACCTACGTTATGGGTCTGTCTTGAGGACTAAATCATGCTAAACTTTCAGCCCTGTACCGGGCATGTAGTATGAGAACAATAACTGACAGTTAATTACCATAAATATTATTAAATAAGCTGAATTTGCATCATAATATCTAACTTTTAATGAGAGTGTATTCTGCTCCAGGCACCACAACAAGGGCCTGTCTGTCACAATAGGTATTGTGATTGCTATCTCCATTTTACACAGGAAGAGGCCAAGGCACAGAGTAATTTGTCCGGTGGGTGAATGGTACTCAAATGCCAGGAGATGTCTGAACAAGCAGTCTCTTTGGTAGATGGTTTAGTACTTAGCATTTCTCCTTAACTTTTTGAAAAGAAATCAAAGGCTTAGTTATAAAGTTATTTTCACCAAAGTTTTAGAGCCAGTGTAGCAACTTTTGAATAAATGAACTTTTCTCACTGTTGACTGAAGATCTTTAATGCAGTTATAGAATATTAATAAGAAAATGAGTGAGCAGAGACTTATTTTTAACCACAGTATCTGTGCTGGCCTCTCAGTGAGCGTCTACTGGGGTAGGTGATGAATCACTCAATGCTGACCCCTTCCAGAAATGTCTGTGAGAGGAACACAAAGGGAAACTTTCAGCTGCTTAACCCACCCCCGAGTCCCCACCCCCAGGCTGTTAAAAAAAAAAATGCTGAAAGTGTGTTTGTCCGCCTCCTGGATACCAGGTCCAGAACAGGAGGGGGTTTGTCTTCTCTCCCTCTGTGACAGGGACACATGGTGTTCTTGGTGTTACGGGGAGCAGGATGTGTTCCAAGGACGCTTTTAAATCCAGTCTCCCGCCGTGTCCCAGCGATGACAATCAGAGTAGGGTCCCAGTGTCTGGGGGAATACCCTTCTTCTGCTATACGCTTGTTTCTGGCTAAGCTCTCATCTTTGATGGCCTCTCCTTGTAGGAACAGAAAATACAGCTCAGTGAGGGCATGGACCTGGTCTGCCATACGTAGTTCTGTGTCCTGAACCCATTGGAGGAGCTCCAACAAGAAAGAGTCAGTGAAGGAAAGGTGTAGATGCTCCTTCTTTCCCAATACCACCTGTCACCTGCCTGGACTACACCTTTGTTTCTCCCATCTTGGGCTCAGGTCCGGACTCCAGTCCTTGCCAGCCACGTGTTCTGGGGTAAATTCCTTCCCCTGTTTATGCCCCGCCAGTAAGGTGGCATATGTGTGTACTCAGGCATGTCCAGCTCTTTGCGACCCCACGGACTGTAGCCAGCCAGGCTCCTCTGTCCACGGAGTTTTCCAGGCAAGAAGACTGGAATGGGTTGCCATTTCCTTCTCTAAGGGATCTTCTTGACCCAGGGACTGAACTTGCGTCTCTTGTGTCTCCTGCACTGACAGGTAGATTCCTTACTGGTGGCGTCTCCTGGGAAGCCCATCGGTAAGGTGGAGAGAATAATAATTCCGTGCAGAAGGAGGCTGGAAGAAGCCAGTCTAAAGCACTTGGCTTGTAGAAAGTACTCTTGGTGGTAGTTCTTTTGCTTATCATTTCGAGATGGAGCTGGATCCGTTGGCAGTATCCCTTGGGTTGGGGAGAGAGAATGGCATTCTAGAATTCCCCAGTCCTTCCCTTGGAGGGACAGTAAGGTGCCCTCAGGTTCTGTATTCCAAATAATGTTTGAAACCCTCTGTGAGCCCATGTTTTCCAAATGACAAAAACCATGGCAGCCTAGAGAAAGAGGCATCTGCAGCAGCTTTGCTCTCGTTAGCTGCGGCCCGGGCTCCAGCTGGCCCCCTTTCCTCGCTGCCAGGCAGCACCTGCTGTCTGCCTCCTACTCAGACATCCGTGGGTCAGTAGCAACCCCAGAACATTCTGGGCCAGAATGTGAATGCGGCTCGGACTGTGCCTGACTAGGTGACTAGCTGGTTGTTTTCTCTGCACGACACCCCCCAGAATGTTTTTACTCACCATGCCTCACCCATACCCATTCCTGCCTCCTCCACTTTCAATTCTTTCTTGAATATGCGTGCTTCACACTACCCCTTCTCTAGAGAGACAGCCCCTCCAGGGAGAGGCAGGGTCATGTAGTGGGTCCGGGCTCAGGCTCAGAAGTCCAAACTTGGAGTGTGTGGATCCCAGCTCTGCTGTGGAGCTGCTGTGTGAACTTGGGCAAGTTACTCAGCTTCTCTGTGCGTTCTCCTGGTCTACAAATGAGAATAATGGTAGTGCCTACCTGACAGGGTCTTTGAGAGATTTAAACAAGCTAAGCTCATGTAAAGCACATAGAATGTGCTTTGACACATGCTGAGTCTTCAGTGAAGCTTAGCTGATATCAAGATCTTACAGTGACAAGTGGTAGCAAAAGAGGATGGTGCTGCTTCAACCACGAGAGTTTGCATGTAGTCAGGCTGCCGAGGGGATCTGGGATTGAAAATCCAGGTGGCTGTGGATTTGCCATGGATTCTTTTAAAATTTTTTTCTTCCCTTATTTATTTGACTGTGTTGAGTCTTGGTTGTGGTACATGGGCTTAGTTGCCCCGCGGCGAGTAGAATCTTCCTGGACCTGGGATCAGGTCCCCTGCATTGCGAGGCAGATTCTTTACCACTGGGCCACCAGGAAATTCCTTGCCATGGATTCTAATGGCAACTCTCAATAGTGAAATTGTTCAAAGGACCTTAAGGGCTCAAGAAGTGAAAGTGTTAATTACTCAGCTGTGTCCCACTCTTTGCGACCCCATGGACTGTAACCTGCCAGGCTCCTCTGTCTATGGAATTCTCCAGGCAAGAATACTGAAGTGGGTTGCCATTCCCTTCTCCAGGGGATCTTCCTGACCCAAGGGTTGAACCCGGATCTCCTGCATTGCTGGCAGATTCTTTACTGTCTGAGCCACCAGGGAAGCCCTGGCAATGGCTATTGTGCTTCTGTAACCTGATGAATCCAGGTTAAATGTCAGGGAGTAAGGCTGCCAGGGAATGAATGGTTAATGATCACAGCGGGTATAAGGGTAGTAATGGAGGAATGAGAGTAAGTGCCGAGGAAGGATAGTTGGTAACAGTGACTGGGGCTTGCTAGCTAGCTGCTGGGCTTACTGGGTGAAAAGTCACAAAACCCTGAGAGGAAAAAGGTGTAGTTCTTGCTTATGGAAAGGAGAGGGACATCAGAGGTCTAAGATGATCCTGTCGAGTTCTCTAACACCAGTAATTACACAATGTTCAAACAAACAATTAATGACCTTGGCGCCTTTCAGCCAAAGGATACACTCAATAGGACAGTTTGTTACTTCTGTAAGTCGGAACACTGGCTGGGTAAACTTTAAAGCACCCAACAGATCTTCCTGCAAGGCACAGCAGCACCGAGATGAAAGACGGGACTCATGCCCGTGCTACGGGGCCAGCGCATTCCTGGAGACGAGAGGATGGTCAGGTCAGAAGGCTTGGGATGGGGTGGGCTGGGCTGTGCGGGTCGATGAGAAGGGAAGAATCACTTTATATCCCTGGAGGAAAAGAGAAATGACAAGTGGAACAATGGGTTATTATAGCACACTCATTGGAGCCTGTTTCGGTATCTGGCAAAGACACCTCCTTTCTCCAGGGGTTGAGGTAATGTGTGCTTCCTTCTGTGAACCAAGTCCTTCCTGGAAATGTAGAGGTGTCAAGAAAGGAGTAAAAATTGGGAAATATAATCTGCTTCTCAGAAAACAACTGGTTCTGAAATGTTTCAGACTGGTGAAGAAAATGTGTGGTCCCTGCACCCTGATGCCTAGTGATGAGCCAGGCACATGGTTCCCTTCCCAATGAATATGTGTTGAATGAATGAATGAATGATATTCATACGTTTTCATATAGATGTATTCTCTTTCAGTTGCTGTTGTTTAGTTGCTAAGTCATTTCTGACTTCTTTGCAACCCTGTGGACTGTAGCCCACCAGGATCCTCTGTCCATGGATGACTGCTTACATAACATATTAATAAGGTGTTTAGTGATGACTTGGAAAAACTGTACCTTGTACTAAAATCATCATCTGTGATTGCATCTTGAAGAACTTAAGCACCCAGATGTGAGCTGTAGTCCTTAATGAGGATGTCACCCGCATTCAATCCCGCATTCTAGAAGTTCAAATGTTACCATTTTCAGCAATCATTGCTGAAGGAAACGGTCCAGATAAAAGCCTATGCATCTCAGCTCTGCCATTTACCTGGTGTGTAATAACTGTATTTCCCTGTGCAAGCAAGTACCCGGTACGATTTCATTAAGACAGTGTTTTCAGTTAACCTTGCTGCTAAAGCTCTTCAGTCCAAAGATTTAAAAGCAAAAGTGTTTAAGTGGTGTTGCTCTGTGACCTGAACTTGGTGTGATGGGAAAGCCAGCAGGCTTGGTTTTCATGTTGGAAAGACACTTTCTGATATTGCTAAATACATAAGGTATTTGCTTCAGTGTTGTTCTCTGGGACCCTGTTAGCATTTCTTATCTCTCTTGCAACACGAAGTGTAGGTGTTACCACCAGTGCCTCCTGTCATTTTTCCTCTTCAAATTACTCCTCTTCAATTCCCTCCATAATTGGGAAGAAATAGCTGTTGTTCATTTAAGTGTGTCTGTTGAGTGTTTGTTATCAGTTTTCGGCTCAGTTTTAGGGTTTACTAGAATTGGGATGGTACTCAAATGCTCTATCCTTTTATACATTGATTTGTATTTGTAGAAACCCAAAAAGATGTTTTTAAAAGTCTAATGAGGAAGAAATTGCTGATAGCTGTAATTCAGGAAATCAAAAAGAAGAGATCAGTGTGGAAAGGTTGGATTTTGAGCAAGGACTCTCTGTATGTGTTTGACACTACCAAGTTGTGAAAAACCTAATGATTTTCATTTTTTACATTACTTTAAATGATTTATTCTGTTCCTGTTTTGGCTTATTTCTCCTCACTGCTTTAAACTAATTTCTTAAAGTTCATTTGTTCATAGTTTCATTTTAAAGGATATTAATATTATGATTATAAAAGTTCTATATGCTTATTATAAACAATGGCTAAAAATTTTTTAAGAGATGTGTATAAGAGACAGACATTAGATTCATGTCATAATTCAGGCTAATGCTCCCATTTCAAGTTCCTTAGCTTTATCATTTCATGGCAAATAGATGGGGAAACAATGGAAACAGTGAAAGACTTTATTTTCTTG